>CAUYON010090759.1:0-21695 GCA_963573935.1 Arctocebus calabarensis
GGATTAATAAACTGTGGTACATGTATACCATGGAATATTATGCAGCCTTAAAGAAAGATGGTGACTTTTCCTCTTTCATTTTTACATGGATGGAGCTGGAACATTTTCTCCTTAGCAAAGTATCTCTAGAATGGAAGAAAAAGTATCCAATGTATACACCCCCTAATATGAGACAAATTCTTTATCGTTCAAGTGAAGGCTACAACCCATTTATTGCACAGGAAGATGGGGAAAGGGGAGAGGGAGGGAAGGGAAGGGAGAGGGTGTCGGGAGATGGGACAAAGGGTGAGATCACGTGTGTGGTACATATTCGAAGGGTCAGGAGAAAACTTCTAAATATGGATCAAAAATGTTTTCATATAGTAAATGAGAAAAGATCATGAATGGTATGTCAATCAGGTTGATAAAAATATCTCAGATTGCATGTGACACCCCCACACTGTACCCCATGATTGAACTAATGTACACAGCTATGATTCAATAAAAAAAAAACCAAAAAAACAAATATAACTGTGTTCTGAGACCAATTCTGTATCCTCTCACCTCTATCTGACTACAGTCTCTCCCTACCCGGGCATGCATTAAATAAATAATTGTTGGCCAGGTCTTCCTGGCATCAGATATTTTCAGATACAAAAATGTAGCTTCTATGTTTTCTGAAAAGAGAGCTATTAAGATCAGTCATGCAGCTTGAGAAGGACTCACTCAGGATGCCACAGATTACATTATAACTAGATTTCCTGAACATTTATATTCAATTATTTCACTAATTACAGATGTCTGACATTTTGCCTCTAGGTGAACTTCGCAAGGTCAAGTTGAGTTCAAATTGTTCCTTTCTCATCCTCAAGGAGTGATTATTTGTTCTTCAGCCAAGAAGGAATATTCGCATTTGTTTTACCATCTTGTTTGTCTCTTTTGGTGGCCCCCTCATCATCTCCAGCTCTCACCTCCAGCAGGGTCTCTGCTCCTGCCAAGCACATATGGAAGGACGTACTTGCAGACTCCCTGGGAGATAAGATTGCACCATAGTTTCTAGACCTTTGTTCTTCGTCCTGGTAAGCTTCCCACATTGTCCTCCACTCCTGCCCTCCATTGCTCTTTCTCCTGCCAATCCCTCTCTGCTTCTGCAGAGCTTCCTAAGCCCTCAAACAACATCTCTCTCTCTCTTTTCCTATGGAGTAGACATCATCATTGTCAATTTATGCACAATGAGAATGTTATTTCTCCTTTAGGTCTCAGAAAGATGAGCACCCTCAGGGCACACTCCTAGTCTTTCCTCTTAGCACATTCTGCTGACAAGGTCAACACACATTGGTGTAGACTGAATGTCTATGTCCCTCCAATATGATATCATCACTTGGGGACGTGATTAGAACATGAGCGTGGAGCACTCATGCATGGGATTAATGCCCTTATAAGAGGCCCCAGAGAGCTCCCTCATTCCTTGCAGCATGTGAGGACAGAGTGCTAGGTGCTGTTCATGAACCAAGAAGTGAGCCCTCACCGAGTCTGCCTGTGCTTTGGTCTTGGACGTCCCAGTTTCTGGAACTGTGAAACAGATTTCTCTTGTTTGTAAGTCACCCAGTTTATTGTACTCTGTTACAGTAGCCCGGACAGAATTAGACTCCCATCAAAGTCATTCTTTAAGTCTGCCACTTGAAGAAGTAACTCAAGAATGATGAATAATTAGCCTATTTATGGAGTCAGGAGCAGTGTTGAGGATATTAATAATTGAAAGTGACACTGAGGGAACATCAACAGCAGAAAGCCAGGCCAAAAGATGCAGAAGGCTGCTGTAACCCCACCAGCATGGAGGGGGCGCCTGACAGGACGTCCGGTACAGGGAGAGTGACCATACCCTGGGGACTGGGGCAGGGAGGGGACAGGAGAATGAACCTTGTCTCTCTGTGCTCCCACTGTCTGGCAGCTGCTGAACCCAACAGGAACCTAGACCACACGGGGGCCAAAGACATGTCTATAGAGATGGCCTGGGGCATAGAACAGAACAGGCAGAGGGTGGAAATGGGTCTGAGAATAGCAAAGGAGGCTATTTGGTAAACTCATCATTTTTATTTATTTAATTAACTAATTAATTATTTAATTTTGAGACAGAGTCTCATTCTGTCACCCTTGGTAGAGTGCTGTGGCATCATAGCTCACAGCAACCTCCAACTCCTGGCCTAAAGCGATTCTTTTCCCTTAGCCTCCCAAGTAGCTGGGACAACAGGCACCTGCCACAAGTCCTTGCTATGTTTTAAAGACTTAAAGACGGGGTCTCGCTCTTGCTCAGGTTAGTCTTGAACTCCTGAGCTCAGGCAATCCACCTGCCTCAGCCTCTCAGAGTGTGGAGATTACAGGTGTGAGCCACCTCACCCAGCCTCACACTGTTGTTTTTAAAACTTTGTCCCTCATGTTTTCTACTTTGATATTTGACACTTTATGTTCCAAGGTTTCTAAAAACCCAAGAAAATACAAAGAGGACCCTATTTTTCTTTCCTTTTCGGTAAAAAGGTTGCTTGCTTGAAGTATAGCTTACTCAATAACCTTCTATATTAAAGATGGATTTCTTTGAGAAATTGAGGGAAGTGGAGAATGTAGCTATTTTCAAAGTTTTAAACAAATTCCTATCTGCCAGCCGAGAGAATTCTCTATTAACAATGATTTATTAAGCCTGCTGCAGTGGTTGATTGGAATTAGATTTTATAAAATGCCTTGAGCTTCTTGGAGGAATGTTTCTCCTTGAATGCAAAGTCCTGCGTATGCAATGATATAATGACATGTGGTATCTATAATAGGAGAACATGTGCTTATTGTTCCAATCGTCTTTCTTAGACATTTATATCCTAGAATTATCTCTGGCCAAAATGATATAAAATCATTCAGGAGTAAGATTACAGCCATCAGAGTGAAACAGCAGTGGTTCTGGGTACCTCCCGCATCTTTTTCTCTCCCTCTTCTTCCTCCCTCCCTCTCCACATCTCCTACCCCGCTCCCTTCCTCTTATTTCCAGCTGAAGGGGACCTTTTTGAGAATGAAAACATTAGTGTATGAATTCAAGCATTCTCAATGTATGTATTTGAACTTTTGGGGGCTATGCTATAAAGTTAATTTTATCTGGAGCAAAGTCATTTTCAACTATTGATTTTGAAGTCTTCGTACCCTTAGATTTCTTTATTTTTTTACATTCATTTTGATTTTGTTGTTGACTTGCTTTTATTTTATGTAGCTTTCTCTCAGTTTGTCCTTTTCTCTGTGACTATCTGTCCTTATCTGGCAGTTTCATGCTGTCTTCTCTTTGGACCCTGGTCCTCTGGCTTCTAGTGTAAAACTGGGTCTTCATTTGGCATTTTGAGGATCTTTTCTCACAGGAATATTGGGACTCTTGCAGATGCAATTAGCAAGCAAGAGACTATCCAAGTTAAAATCTTCTCAATATAGGGGACTAAGAAGATGAAGATAATTGTCTCATAAAAAGAAATTAGGTTGTGCCAATCTAAACCGCTACCACCAGTGCCCAAAGTGCTGGTTTTAACATGTCTTGGTTAGCATTGAAAAACAGCTCTTTCTTTCAAAAGTAACATGAAGAAAGTCATTTTAATGAAAGTAGTTTTGAAAGGACCCGTGTGACGCCATTTTGTTAACAGACTCCATTTTACAGGTTGCTGTGTAATTTGCGGTGTAATGTTAGTTTTGCAAATTTTGGCTCCTTGCTCCAGTTCCCCTGACCACCCCCACTGGTTGATCAATACCAGCCCCTTCCTGCTTAGCGACCATCCATCTGTTCCTGGCACCACTGGGGTATCCAATCAGCAAGTGACGAGACACCTGGACTCATCCTTACTCCACCTTTCCTTTATCCCTCTCCGCTATCCCATTCCCCCTCCCAACTTCCTTTCCATACACTATAAGAATACCTCAGCCCCACCCCTCGGGGCCATTCAAATCAACCAGCCATTTTGGCGGGGCTGATGGCCCGAGCTTAAGCTTGTAATAAATTTCACCCTTTGTTTTTGCATAGCACACCTGGGGTGAGTTTCTTCTGGGGGGGACCCCGAAATTCAGGCACAACAGTTTTAGTTTTAAGAATATACTAAAGTGATAAATTGAAGGATGTTTTAAGGTATGTAGATGGACTGGAGAAAACTGTTATTATATGTTCATACTTTTTAATCCCCCTCTCAAAAGTACTACAATTTTCAGTTACTCAAACATCCTCTATTTCTTTTAGAATTTGGGGGGAAATCTTAAACTCTATGGGCTTACTAAAGTCTACACATATAAATTCATTGTTTTGCCTTCTCAATGATAGGAGTTTGATATAGAAGGACTCTTCTAACCAAAACCTTAGTAGTTTTTATTTCTATGATATATGAGTCAATGAAATCGTTTCAAGTTAGGACACTAAGAATATCTGGCAATATATGCAGCTACCAAGTCTCTTGGAGGAAAGTAATAGATATTTTTATTCCCCGGTTATAAAACATCCCAGATGTTTGATCATTGAATGTTACTCTATTTTCAAAAACCTTTCCAGCTCAATAGTAGAATATATCCCAATTCTTGCTTCTGAATAATGACTGTGTTGGTTGCAAGGGGCTGTAATACACAATCTCAACCATCCCCTGAGCTAAGAACTTGTCAGACTCAGGTATGGTGGGATATTTGGGTGAGAGATAGGGCCGCAGAGGATGAGAATGAGCACTTGATTGAAACAGTGGTTAAGGGCCTGGGATTTGGAATGTTATATTTCATTGACCTACTGGCATAAAATCTTTTCCCAGCTAATTCTTCACAGTTTTGATCAATAGATTTCATTGCTACCCCCTGCTTTCTGCCATTCCCTCCACTTTATCTATTTGATTCATGGTTTCCCTATTTAGGTATAAATAGAAACATGAACATCATGTTCCTATTGCTTTGGTTACAATTGTGGCTACTGAAATGCATTCCATAAATTTCATTTCCCAGTATCTTCTTTTACACTGTATCCAAAGGTCTGTTTGTATCTGTACCCTTCTTATTTGACAAGCTGGAGTGTCTTGTCCCAGTATCTTATCAGATGTTGCTATTAGACTTCAGAACCAACATGCTTTTCTTTTAAAAGTGTTATAAATGCTCTTGTGGGAATGTAAAGGAGAGCAAAGGGTTTCTCAAGAGTGCTGACATAAATAAACACTGTCAAGTGAGACTACACAGGACAATTTGTATCTGAATTTTAACTCCTAAACTTCAGTGTTTTTTTTCCTCCTTGTCTTGGGCCCTAGGTTGCTTCATTTTTCTTGAATATTCTATGTGGAGCAATATCATCTCTGGTATGACATCCTAGTACTACCCTGGTCTGGATCAAGATGGGCACTCCTGACCTCCCAGCCACATAGGCTTCCCAATGCCTTTGTCTTTGTCTCAGTGGGCCTGGACTTCATAACCCAGGACAGCTTGGCCCTGTCATCCAGCTCAGACTGGGCAGTTCTCCTTTCTTCCCAGTTTTCTATTTACATTTAAGGCTGACATTCTAAGGTATGCAAAGCTTTGCGCTGAATCTCTTTTCTATGTCCTTGGATGCATGTCATTTAGAATTTTGCTGTGTTCACATTTCAAGGAGACACTTCCATGCATACCCTCTGCTTCCTATTCCTATCATACATTGATTCGCAATTCTGTATTTTATTGATCTACTAGCATAAAATCATTTTCAACTAAGTTTTGTGTTCTATTGATCTTTATAATCCACTGACAGCCCATTAGCCAGCAATCATTTATTACATATGTAATCATTTAAATGTTGCTTATTGATTAAACATTTGCCTTTCCTAATATTATTAATTTATTTTGTGCTTCTATGTACTTGTCTTCTGACTTTGTCAGTGGGTCTAAGATGTTGCATCTGGAATGAGAATAACTCAGCTCTCTCTCGCTCATCTTACCACCTCTATATCACACAGTTTCTGGCCAACCATCTCTGGACGTGAGTCAGGCAAGTCACTCATCTCATCTGACAAATATTGTTCAGTGAGGGGTGGATACTACACATATATTCACCCGTTTGGAATCAGAGCAGATGCCAGGGGCTGCTTCCTGGAGATGTGCCCCCCAGGCAACAGCTAGGATGGCAAGTCCACCTGAAGTGATGGTATAAGGAAGAAGAGGAGCCTCGGGAAAGAACTAGAACATCCCTGTCTGCTAACACGCTGCTTGGGAAGGTCTCTGTCTTACCCCTGCCACCACCTGTTAGTTACACTTTACAGCACCACGGAACTGAACTTCTGTCTAAAGAGGAGTTACTCCCAAACATTCCTGCTCTCTTACTTTGGGTCTTATTTCTCCCTTAGGATGCTGAGTGCATTCCTTGTTTGAGGAGAGACAATGATTCATGTGCTCCTTGACTGGGTAGAGATGATTTTTCAAAAATCCTAGGCAAGTGGAATCCATTCCCCTTTGCTCCCTTTTCCTCCAGAAGCGCACATGGCAATGCGATGCTCATTAAGCCATTTTTCCACTGTACCGGCCCGACATCTAACTTGGGGACAAGGAATATTAGAAGTTTCATTGATGCCACAGTTCTAAGCCACATTATCCAAAACAGCCCTACTCACTAACATAGATGATATTTTGATCTTAATCTTCCTGGCTTCTTTTCCTTTCTTTCTTAATTAGTTCTGCACTTGGGCAAGAAAGAGAAGTCTTTTTTCTTAGGCTATGTAAAACCCCAGTTCTCCTACACATAGAAAAGATCTAGGAGAAATCAATGTGGACACATACTAAGGCTGGATCTGAAGAGGGAAATATGAGAGTCAAGGCTGGAAATAGGAGGAAAAAAGCTGTGGAAACAAAGGGTTTTTGTCTGGAATTTGATAGTCTGTGAGCTTCCTGAAATAGTATACAAAATGTTCTGTGTACAGGAAGCAGAGGTGTCACCAGATTCTCAAAAGAAGTCTTCGAATCTCTCCTAAAGAGCCCTGCCTGGGCACACCTCCAGCAAACAGCCCCCAGTGTCTGCTCTGGTCCCAAATAGGTGAATATATGTGTGGTACCCACCCCTCACTGAATAATATTTGTCAGATGAAGTGAGTGACTTGCCCTACTATGAGTCCTATGAAAGATTCATTAGACATATTTTTCTAAAGAAGAGGGAAGCTCCAAGAGATTAAGTTATTTGTTTTCAAGAAAATAGCTTTTCCTAAGTCAAAGAATTAGAAAACAGCAGATCCAGGACTCAAAGTTAGGTCTTCTTATTCCCACTTCAGGGCTTTTTCTGCTCCAGAATGCAGCTTCCCTTAGAAAGTATTGACCCAAACTTGCTGCATTAACTTTCTTCTCCCTAGGAGAAATGCCTTCATTTAGACACATGTCTGTATGGAAAAATCTGATTTTAGGCCCTCTGGGTAAAGAAGGAGGAGAGAACTAAGACCAAGAGAAAACTTGACTTTCTTACATAAGATCCTGGTGAGAATTTGGGGTTTTATATGCCTCCCACAAGTGGAGACTAGTTTTTGTAATAGATAGGAAAGCATTATAAATATGGCCATTGAAAAATCCTCTAAGGTTTAGCAGAAGGATTTTGAAAGAATAGGAAGGTTTTAATTTTTCTATCTTAAGTTTCTAGCTTATCATATATGTGACCTCCTCCTGCTTCCAGTCCAGCTGTTTAAGAAAATGTCACTACACCCAACTGTCTCAAGAGTTCAGTGTTGAGCGGTGAAGCTCCATTGTGGGTCGTGGGTAGGAGAGGACAGCTGGAGTGGGATGAGCAGGAGGCATTTGAGAGCCCTCTGCAAAGTTTGGAAGGACAAGGAAATGAAAGCAAGAGAAGCCACAGGAATGTTAGCACTGAGAGTTCACAGGTGCCTTGGGAAGGACATTGAATCTCCTAGGATGAAGACTAGAGGTTAAAGCCAATTTTATTTAGATCCTGTAGACTCTGGGTGCCAACAGTTTGACAGTAGCCCTCTCCGTGTTTTCTGCATGAAGAGCAGTAGGTGGGTGATAAAGGGAGCATGGTGTTTTAGGCAATAAATTTTGAATCCTTCAGTTTCCCAAAGGCCTTATATATCTTGGGGGAGGGAGAGTGTTAGACAGTTGAAAGCTTTCTGATGATGACAGTTGAGTCATCTGCTGCAGAGCAAACTCAGTGGCATTTAAAATGCATGGGATTTATCTCCAGAGCCGGCCTGTGGAAGCACCATGTGCTTCTTAGCAAACTCCAACCTTCTAGGCTTCCATATCCTGTAAGGAATGTTCCATATAAAACCTGGGTGACAATGTGCATGTTGCAATTTCTGAAGCTAAAACCAATTATCTTCTCATTTGGCTGTTCATCATCTGAATGACAGAAACAGAAAGATGGCAGGGAGCAAGCAGGTGAAGGAGATGAAATCAAAATATAATTTTGGAGCCCATTGATAGCTGGCAGAGCCCATGGAGCCTCAACTCTGTGCGTGACATCATTTCTATCTCAGGCAAGCAGGAGCACTGGAGGTAGATCCTGCACAACTCACAAGGGCCCAGGTAAGCAAAGAACCACAGATTCATTCATTGTAGCAAGAGTGATTCTTGGAGCCTGTCTCCTCTTTCTCAGAAGCCGGGGTGTGGGTCCTGGTGATTTATGCTGCAAAGCATCCAGCACACTTACGACGCTGTGGATCTAAGTCAAGGACTGAAACACGATCCTCCCTCGGTAGAAGATGCAGCCAGACCAGGGGGTTCTCATGTCCTTTGAGATTAATGATGCTGCCGGTTTCCCCATGGCCGTCACTGATGCCATCATCACCAGCACAGCTAGTTACCACTCCTGGCAGGCACTGTGTGTAAGAGTTTGCAAAAGCCAGCTCGCTTAATCTCCGGCAAAACTGTGAGATGGGCACGGTCATTACTCCAGTTTTATACATGAAAAAACTGAAAGTCAGAAACTTAAGTGATTCATTTCCCATGTGAATGGATTGTTTGGGAAAATTAAAAGAAAATTAGTGCCCTGTTTGAGAGAGAGTGTTGTATTGTGACTAAGGGCTTTGTCATCAGACAAATCTGAGTTGAAGCTGCCTCTGCAATTTGCTGGCTGTGTGAATCCGGGCAACTCACTCAACATCTCCGAGATTCAGTTTCTCCATCTGTAAAACAAGGATGATGATAACGTTGATTCCAGTTCTACCACATTGCAAATAATCAAGAAATGCTATCTACATTTATTATTAGTATTAAATAATGGTTATTCTTTCTCTGCTTGTGAATCAAAAAGACTTATATCACTCCCTACAGGGTAAGAGGGTCTTTAACATAATGATTTCCTTTAAAAATTCTCTAAGATTTGAGCAGGAAGGAACTCTGGAAGAGCATTTCTCTTCTTGGCTTGGGAATAAATGCAATTGGAATAAATGACCAAATGGCCTGGACTTAGTCACATTGAGCGTCACTATTTTAATCTCTGCTTTTATGAGAAGTGTTGTTATTTCACAGCACATCCATGGCTGAGTGGAGTTTACAAAAGGAATATCAATAACCACTATATCAAGTACCCAAGGCACATAACAAAATACCCCACATTTTGGGCTTAAAACATAAATTATGTATTGCCGCTTAGGGTTTTGGGGTTCTCCTGTTGGTGTCTCCTCAGTTCCCTTCTGTGACTCCAAATGATAAATGGAATGGCTGATAATCTAAGATTTTATCCGTTTGCCCATCGAAAAATTTTATGCATTTATATTGGTAAGAACTGTGTAAAAGAACAAGGCACCCATTTCCTTCCAGCCTTCATGTAATTTTATTTAAAAACCCAAGTTATTTTTTGTTTAGTCTTGTTTTTCCCAGATGAGAAGCAAAGAAAGCTAAAAGTTAAGCAAACTCTAAATTGCCTAACAGTCTGAGAGAGCGCAGATGAGAATGTCCCAGCCTGGAACTCCCTGGGGATAGGAAGGGGAAGAAAGTCACAACAGGGCTGGGGAAAAGCCCAGGCCTCCGTGCTGTCCAACCCAGCTCAGTGCCGGGAGGGGGCCTCAACTCTAGGTGCTGCTGGCACTCCTGCTACTGGGGGACCCCACTTCATAAGCCACCTGATTTTCCAAAGCCAACTCAAACCCATTTGTTGTCTTGGTAGGATCATAAGCTCCCAGCACCGCTCCAGTGGGAAGCTCTCATTTCCACTCAGACCTGACCATGGCTTCAGGCTTTGGGATTGACACAACCTGTCAAGGAAACTGTCCCTAACTGTCCTTAAAGAAACTCAACAGAAATACTCCAGGAACCCACCAGGGACATAGCTTTTCTTTCACCTCAAAATTCCAGACCCCCTCTCATTGATTCAATGCTTTCTCCAACAACTTTCCTCTAGTGACACTTAAAATTATGCAACGGAAAATAGCTAAAGGTGTTGTGCTATTTGGTAGCTGCTTCCAAATTGTACTAGAAAAGAACCTTTTATTTCTTTGTTATACCCCAAGTGTCCCCATTAATGTTTGAAATAACTCCAGGGATCATTAAGGGAAGGCCTTCCTAGGGCTTTGCCTGGGATATTAATTCCAGGGGAATGCACACAGGGGTTGGAGGGTCTGGAGCTTTTTGGGAGTGGAAATTGCAGAGCTCCCACCGCTTTCCCTTCCAGACCAGGGGCAACTGCAATAGGGGAAGCCAGCCAAGCCTTCCCTTTCCTCAGAGGGCCTTTTAAAATTCTCAATATCAAATTGAATCCTTGTTATAATAATCTCTTACTTCCTCATACTTGAATGCAAAAGGTTTATGGCTTTTCATTTATATTATTCATCCATGTCAGAGAAGAAGGTTCCTTCAGAAATATATCTTGGTGTTCAAATTCCTCACTTGGAAAAATTGCAGCTCGGAGAGGAGACCTGATTTCCTTAACTTACACATGTCTTATTGATACCAGGCCTAGGACTGAAGTCTTGGCCTTCTGACTGATGATGAGAAATATCTCCTCTGCCTCTTTTTAAAAGCTGTTCAGTGAAGACGTTTTTGAGTCTACTTCTAAGTAGTTGTTAGGCACCAGTCACAGTGCTGAACACTTCACAGTCATCATGCCGAATCCTCATGACAATTCTATCAGTATCATTATTCTCATTTTATAGATAAGGAAAATTGGTTTTGGAGATTTTTTTTTTTAATTAAATCATAGCTGTGCACATTAATGCAATCATGGGGTAGGTACATTGTGCTAGTTTTATACATAATTTGAAATATTTTCATCGAACTGGTTAACATAGTGAATATTTTCTTAGTTATTGTGTTCAGACATTTATATTCTACATTTAGTAAGTTTCACCAGTACCCTTCTAAGATGCACTGTGGGTGTGGTTCCACCAATTACCCTCCCTCCACCCATCTAAGTTGTCTGATATGATGTATTAATTTTCTATAGTTGTCATAAAAAATTCCCACAAACCTAGCACTTAAACACATGTTTATTAAGTTATAGTTTTGTACTGTGGAAGTCCAAGGTGGGTCTGATCGCTAAAATCAAGCACTAGGAGCCTTTTCTGGAGGAGCTATGGGATAATTAATTTTCTCACCTTTTCTAGCTTCTATAGGCTGCCCCATTCCCTGGCTTTGGACCCCTTCCTCCTTCTTCAGAGCTAGCCACCACTGGCTGAATCTTCACCTTGCATCTCTCTGATCCCATCTTAACTCCCTCTGATCACAGCCAGAAAAGGTTCTCTGCTTCTAAGGACTCACGTGATTATATTGGGCTCACCCAGAGAATGTAGGATAATCTCCCCATCCTCAATTTTGTAATGGTAATTACAGTTGCTTATTCCCTTTTGCCACATGAGGTAACTTATCATAGGTTCAATGGTGGACATATTTGAGAGGGTCATTATTCTCCCTGTTGCAGGCAACTCTTAGGTCCCCAAAGGTCCCCGTCTGTCACACCTGCAAAATACATTCTTCCTGTCTCAAGATCTCCCAAAGTCTCAACACACAACATGAGGGAAGCTTGTAGGTGAATGACATACACACCTGTTACCCTCTGGCCAACTGCACAGCCTGCCACTTTGACTTAACTTAGAGCATGTGATTCTCCTACTGATGTGCATGAGGTTTTTGAATTGCATAGCGTCAATCTGCATGCTTCGTGAAGGGAGGAAAGGTGTCTATTTCATTAATCATTCTACCCCAGTAAACATCAATTGGTAAGTAAGCACTCAAGTATTTCTCAAGTGAATAAATGTTGAAAAAAATCAAGGAACTATGTAAACCAAAGGCACAAACATTGTATAAAGGCATAAAAAAATCATTACAAAATTATATTTTTCCTGCAACAAGAAGTCTTGTATTTGTCTCAGTGTTTTTCAGAGGTGCTTGAAACATGTTACCAATTTCACAAGAGCCCAGGTTGCTTCCGGGTAAATTTATCAAACTGGCTCACACTACATCTGAGTTTTAATTACTAGTAAATGTCTTTTCAGGCATTGCGATTCTTGCCAAGATTGGCTCCCAGCCTGTGGACTCTGTTTTAGATTTAAATATAACCATTAAACTTACAGATTGCCAAATTTGTTACTCTCAGCATATTTAGGTATATTCTTGGTGTAAGCATCCTGATTATTCTTGTAGATACAATGTTTTTCTGCAGTTTTTTCTAACATTCCCCTCCCTAATGACTGAGCCACTGAAATCTAGGAGAAAATAGTAGCATTTTCCAAGTAAGAGTATTTAAAAAATAGTTTGCTTTAGATTAGTATCCAGAGATAGGTATGGAAATAGAGATTAACTGTAGATAGACATGGGGATTTTACAGAGTGATTAAAATGTTTTAAAACTGGATTTTGTTGATGATTGTAATTCAAATTATTGAATTATACCTTTACACAGGTGAATTTTAATGGACTATAAATTATGCCTCGATATGGGTGTTAAAAACAATTTCTCTATCATTTACTCAGAAACACTGTAAACAGACTTTGTACTTAACATAATTACTTTTTACAAAGGCATTCTCTAAATTCACCCCTTAGAGTAATGAGACGGAAACTTCTTCAACTGTCTCTCGGCCTCCTGACAGGCAGAGCTCAGCATGTTCACACTTAGTGGCTCCAGAAATAAGCAGAACATGCTTGTTTGCTCTCTTCTTCCCAAACATTCTAAGAACAAATAGCTATTTATTCTTAATATTTACATAATTCTGATATTTGCTTTAATTTATCTGAGTAATTATCTCAACATGATTCAAAGCATACACTTTTTATTTCCTGCACTTCACTGGCAAGTAGTAATTCAATCCCTAATCCTTCAGGGTACTGCCAAAGGGACAAGTCTGTTTCCCATGACAAATAAAGCTAAATATGCCGGTGTATACACAGAGGCAAGGAAAACAAAGTGAGAAAACTAAACACTGATCAGCTTCTGGACAAATATATACAACATGACACCCAATACAGATATATGCACACTATTGCAAAATAAAGATTCTGTAAAGAGTTACTGAAAAAATAAAAGTTCAAAAATAAAAGGACAAAATAAAAGGAAATAATAAAAGTTCAAAATAAAAGGACATGAGTGGAGTGTCCATGGAAGGGTTCATGTTCCTTAGACACAGACTTGGACTGGCCATCTTTTTAAATTAAATCTCAGATTAATATAAGGGCACACATGATTAGGTTACACTGATTAAATTTGTAAGGTGAAGTCCTAGTTAAAGTAGTTTCCTTCACCCAGGAAGTGTGCGATACAACCAGGCATTGCTTCCTTTGGGTGGGAACTTGTGGACTGGCCATGTCATCCTCAAGCAACTGATACAATTTTAGAGTCTCTGGCTTGGTTTTCATTTGAACCAAGGAGGCAAGCTGTCACCTTTAGCTTTATTCCTTGTTCCCTTGTCCAGTGTTTCTGTCTCATGAGGATCATTGGCTGGTAGTGGTCATAAAAGTGTAGATTCCAAATTTACTGAGTCAGAATCTCTAAGGTGGGGTTTCAGGAATCTGCATTTTTAATGAAAGCTTCAGGTGATTATAATGCACATTGGTACCTGTTGTATTTTTTTTTTTTTTTTTTTTTAGTCAGAGTCTCACTTTTTTGCCTTTGGTAGAGTGCTGTGGTGTCACAGCTCACCGCAACCTCCAACTCTCGGGCTTAAGCGATTCTCTTGCCTCAGCTTCCCAAGGAGCTGGGACTACAGACTCCCATCTCAATGCCTGGCTATTTTTTGGTTGCAGTTGTCATTGTTTAGCAGGCCCGGGCTGGGCTCAAACCTGCCACCTTTGATGTATTCGGCTGGGCCCTACCCACTGAGCTATGGGTGCCAAGCCAGGTACATTTTGTATTTGATCTGAGGACTTGCCAATATTTAGAAGATTCAGTGTGGACATTGAGTCATTATCATTTTAAGAAAAAAATCTAGATCACCTGGAGATCTTGTGAAGATGAAAATTCTGATTTCACAGTCCTGGGATGGAGTCTGTGTTTCTGCAATGCAGCAAGTTCCAGTGGTGCTGATGCTGCTTGCCTGTTGACTGCACTTTGGCTAGCTGATGAAGCCTCGTAGTGTGTTAATGTTGTGCTACAAGATCACTACCCCTTGCAAGGTATTCAACCTTTTTAAATTCTCTGCTGCATGGAAGAATAAGAGTTATCTTGGGCTACACATTAAATACAAATAACAAAAGCTGATTAGCAAAAAAAAAAAAAAAAAGTCCATGCATACTTTCTGTGATATACAACACCACTGACAAGCAAAATATATCCTCATAAAATCAACATGTGGCCCATGTGGCCTATGGGCCATAGGTTGGACATCCCTGAGGAGTACAGGGACTACACTGAAGATTATCCTGTGCAAATAAATGCCCTTCTGAGCAAGCTGAGAACAGACAGAGCCATGTGGGAAGTGCATCGGATCACAAATATAAGGGGCAGAGAAATGAAGTGTATTGACAAGGAAATAGAAACCAAAGATGCCCAACAATGTCAACATGTTCAAAAAAGAAGACAGGAGGCAGAAACTGAGGGTCCTGCAGGCTGAAGGGACCTGCAGGGGGGTGCTTACAAAATGCCTACAACTCCACCATGGGGGGAAAGAAAGCCATTGTGGATTTGAACCTTCTGTTCTATCCTGGATACACAATGTTTATACTTTTATGATACCATACATTAAGTTTTTCAAAGATCATCTATCCTAATTATGTGAATCAGTACTTCTCCTACTAAAATAAGCTCAGGAATCACCTGGGCTACTTGTTGGAACCAGATCACCAGACTCCACCATCTGCTGACTCTAGCAGGTCTAAGAAGGCACCCAGGAACCTGCATTTTCAAATGTTAAAAAATGTGATTTTCTTATCCATTTACATTCCTGGTTCTAAGCTGTCTTTGTTAAAAGAGTGTGCCCACTAATTAAACAATTATATCATCATAAGCTACTCTGAGAGATGCCTTTTCCAGCCATTTGAGGTTGCATGACAAACAATTTTGGCTCCAAACCGAGGGGACATTTTTGGCAACAAAATTTAGTTCAAGTGTCTTGTATTTATAATGAGACCTCTGCAGTTTAAAGGAGTTGGTCCCAGAGACCTTATTCTTTGCAATAAAGTACATTCTATTTGCTTCTGGCAACTTAAGTAAATCTTCATCCTTACCTAGGTGAGATTTTGTACTTTTTGGCTAAGACATTGGTATCTTCTAATTTAATCCAAAAGATCTTCTACTATGACCCAATTCTAATTATTTTCATTTTTTTCCTTATTTGTTCAGGCCAAATATTTTTACATTCCACTTTTACAAGAAGCCTCTCATGTTCTGTTCCAGAAGATGCAATTGCTTCCTTCACTGAGCTTCAAGAGCACGTGCACCTTCGCTCATGTAACTGGCTTATTTTGGATACTGGTCTGATTCATGCTGCTGGTCTATGAGCTCCTTTTTATAAATTCAGAATATTACAGTGGTACATAAGTTTTGGTCACACAGTTTGCCTTTTGCAGATTGATTCAAAGTTATGAGAATTTTCCTCACCCAGATAGTGTGCATTGTACTCAGTAGATGTGAATTGAGACATATTATCCCCCCCCACTTGCTATATTTTTGTTGAATATTATTTCCATATGTGCACATAAGTATTGTTTGATTAGTTCTAATTTAATAGTGAGTATATGTGGGGTTTGTTTTTCCATTCTTGTGATACTTCACTTAAAAGGATGATCTCCAGTTTCACTGAGGTTGTTACCAAAGATACTAGACTGCCTTTTTAATGGCTGAGTAGTATTCTATGGTATACATATGCCACAGTTTATTACTCCATTCATATATTGATGGGCATTTAGGTTGCTTCCACAACTTTGCAATTGTTAATTTTGCTGCTATAAACATTTGAGAGCAAGGTCTTTTTTATAAAATGACTTTTTTTTTTCCTTTGGGTAAATCCCTGGCAGTGGGATTGCTGGATCAAATGGTAGGTCTACTTTTAGTTTTTTGAGCTCTTAAGAGCAGAGATCATATCTTAATAAACTTTATAATCATCAGTTGCTTCCAAACATAAATGCTTTATAACTGTCTTAAGCAAGGGTTGAATTGACTTCTTGGTCCTGGATTTCCTAGATTTGCTGGTGAGAGCGCCCCCAGAATTCAGAACTTGGTGCAAATAAGGAATACAAATTAATTCCAAGTGGTCTCATTGGATGTGATTTCTGAGAGGTGGGTGGGGTGGGATGTAGTACAAGGGCTCTTAAGAATAGACCCAGCTGGCAGCTTGGGTGTCATTGTCTCTCTTTGGTGACAGAGAGTCTTAGAGTGGTTTTCAGAAATTCAGTGGACATGGAGACCTTTTGAAAGAATTAGACTATCTGCTGGATTCTGGGATGGAGGTATAACTATACCTCGCCATTATTTTATTTTGTCCACAAGTCTAAGTAAACTGAAACAATCTGAATTCTATCCATCTTTCAAGACTAGCCTTCTTTTTTAGGAAGCTTCTTCTTCATCTCTTGCTCTGGTCTTTTCCGACCCAATACGTGTAACATTCATAGGGCAGGAAGTGCAGATTGCCCTGTATAACACTTAACCTTTCACTTTTCATCTCTTGAACATGGCTGAAAATTCCCAGAGACTAGAGATGAAGCCTTACACTTCCTTCAAGTTCCAAGGTGGGTACACATCCTGGACAAATGGATAGCTGTATGATGGGCCCATTAATCTTCCCCACATGCTCACAGGAATTAGAATAGGCACTATGGTATCAGATTAGACAATTGCAGAGATAACGAAAGAATACATGGTGCGTCACAAGTATATTGATGATAAATGAAGAAATTCCAAGGGAGGGTTTTGGGTTTCCATATTAACTATCTTAATCTTCCATAAATTATAGACTGAGGTTTTAGAATTGTTAATAACTTGCTCAAGTTGCCCAGCTAATGAATTTTAGAATCTAAGTTTAAGTCCAGGTCTTTTGAAATAACCTCTGCTTTTCATGCTTATTACACTTAATTGTTAAATGCTTGTGTAACTAAAAACTATCCTAAAGTCACTGACAGGGGTAGCAAGTTGAACATTCCCAGTTCTGTCTTCTATGTTCTTTGTACAGAATATCTTCGAATCAGTATCCCATTTCCTTCAGTCCTTGGCTTTGTCAATGTGCAAAGCCATTTAAAATTAATTAAGCTGATTCTTATCTTCAAATTGGTACTAGATAATGCATTTTCAGTTGCCAAAGGAGCCTCCCGAAGCCATGTTAATGATATATTAGTTTTCTATTGTCCTTTTTTTCCTTAGTCCCATATTCTAGGCCTTTCAATAATTGTGGCTGTTACCATTAGGTAGCAAAATGTTTCATCCTCCCAGAGAGATGGAATCCCCATTAGGCTCTAATAACAATGGTCCAGGCTTTTCCCTTTGCCTGAGAGCCTCTCTGAGACAATGATCGGACTTTGTTCTTGGCTGTGCTGAATTCAGTCAGACATCATGGCTAGTGAGACACTATCTTCCATGGTGACTGATGGGAGCCTGGGTTACTGCAATTATGCTAAATGAAAAGGAAATGACAAATCCCGAAAAGCTCATGAACACAAATTTATTTTATTTTGTTCCAAACTGACTTTGTATCATTATGTGAAATAATGAACCCTATTGTATGCCCAGCCTGAAACCCTTCTTTATTGCAAGCATCCTCAGGGGTTTTACAGAGCTCTTTTGCTGTTCCTGATCCATGTGTCATCTTGTTTAATTCTTCCATCTATAAAATGAGACTGGAGCCTTTAAGACGTGGGAGTAAAAAAACGTGATGAATAGAAATTGCAAAGCACAGTGACTCGGGGACTTTTCCATCCATGCTCAGAATACCAGCAAGCCCCAGCTTTGAAAGCATTCCTTGGAGGTGTCTGGAAACACAAACTATATAGTTTGCAGCTGGAGATGTTAGTATATTAGCAAGGAGAAGTTTGACTTGGCTGACACTAGCCAGCAAAGGAGTGGAGAAATAAGAAAGAGATCTCAGGCTCCAGGCTGGATAACGGCTACTTCTTCATCATCATGGAGTTAAGCCCAGGAAATAAGGGAGTTCTAGAATTCTAGATTAATGGGCTTCTCATTCTGCTAAATCATTGTGGGATCTCCTTGAACCCCGCAATGAGACAGGATGTTTTTTCCAGAGAAAAGCAGAGGTAACTTGATGAATTCCTGGCTGAATTGAGGGGGATACCCTTCTGGACGGGCCAGGAACTGAGCCTGGGCACAGGCAGGCAGTTCCATCCTAACTGCCAATCAATGTTTCACTTCAATCAGCTGTTGTTGGTCTAAAACAGCGGTTCCTCGCGACCCATAGGAACTATATTAAAGGGCTGTGGCATTAGGAAGGTTGAGAACCACTGGTCTAAAACAACTCTTTGCTTTCTTTGTAGGGCCATGGGGCTGTGTGCTGTGTAGCCTGGTGGCTGGGAGACATGGTATTATTTTGGTTCTGCTGTCAACAATCTGTGAGATCTGTTCATGAGGACACTGGACTAGGAAATCTCTAAGGCCTCTTCCATTACCAGGCCTTAACCCTAACCCTAACATGGACTGGATAGTTCCTAAAATGTTGTGATGTTTCAAAAAGACTCTTGAACTGATCTTGAACAGACTCCCATTGATAAACACCATTAAGTGTCTAATTTGGGACATAAAAAATGTCAGAGGAAATCCACAAGTTTCTGTTCTTCATTCTTCTCCCCCTTCATCCTTAGCTCCTTCTCCCTTTTCTTATTTTCTTTATTTTACAAATATCTATTAATTAGTTAATTGGAACTATTAAATGTGACTTTCTCAAGTCTCCACTTTCCTTTCTCCTTGCTCTGCCTTTCCTTCTATTTCACAAAGGAAATCAGAACCTTTGTAAAGGTAAATCCTACAACTTCTTCCTCTGAAATAGAAACTCCATCTGCATTAGTTCCACTGTTTCCCGTATATTCCCCTTACAATGGAAGTGTGTCTTCTGCTTTCTAAGATCAAGTCCTCCACTCTTGTTCTGCAATTCAAACCCTCACAGTTTCTGAAAACGTACCCTTAGATCAGGGGTAGGGAATCTGGAACATTAAGGTCGGATGTGAACTTTTAGGTCCTTAAGTATGGACTCTTGACTGAATACAAATTTTACAGAGAAATACTTTTATTTTAGTTAATATACTTTTGTTGATCTTTTATGTTTTTATTTAAAAATGAAAATATTTAAAATGCCAAAGGATAAAATAAATTTAAACAAAAATAATCCTCCCAGGTTTACCAGCACAGTTAGTGGTAAGTTGATAGCTGCTATGTTCATGCACTAGTTCTAACTTCCCCTGCCTGAGTGGCACAACTGCTGCATGAAGCTGGTTGGTGAGAGTTTATGGGAGTCAGAAATGCACTCATCTGTTACCAGCTTTTGACAACAGAGCATTGTGTTTCTGCTGAAGTTGCACGGCTCAGCAGTACTTTTTTTTTTTGTAGAGACAGAGTCTTACTTTATTGCCTTGGCAGAGTGCCTTGGCATTACACAGCTCACAGCAACCTCCAACTCCTGGGCTTAGGAAATTCTCTTGCCTCAGCCTCCCCAGTAGCTGGGACTACAGGTGCCCGCCACAATGCCCAGCTTCAGCAGTACTTTTTAATTCTGTTTGCATAACAGCCCATCATGTCAAAGAAGACCAAGAGAACACTAAAGGAAGAAAGATTTTTAAATGAGGATTGGGAATTGCAATGTTATCTTGTTTCTGCTAAAGGTAAAATGACTTGCTTGCTTGGTGATACTGCAAGATCACCACTAAAGAATTGAATACTCAACAGCTTATGACACTCAAAAGAACCATAACTATTTTTTAAAATAATTTTATTAAATCATAATTGTGTACATTAGTGCAATCATGGGGCACAATGTGCTGACTTCACATACAATCTGAAATATTTTGTTCGTACTGTTAAACATAGCCTTCATGGCATTTTCTTAATCACTATATGAAGACACTGATATTCTACATTTAATAAGTTTCACCAGTACCCTGCTAAGATGCACTGTAGGTGTGATCCCACAAATTGCCATCCTTCCACCCATCCTTCTCCCTCCCCACCCCTCCCTTTCCCTTTTCCCTGTATTTTTGTGCTATAATTGGGTTTTAGCCTTCATATGAAAGCTATAAATTAGCTTCATACTAGGGCTAAGTACATTGGATACTTTTTCTTCCATTCTTAGATACTTTGCTAAGAAGAATATGTTCCAGCTCCATCCATGTAAACACAAAAAAGGTAAAGTCTCCATCTCTCTTTAAGGCTGTGTATATTCCATGGTATACATGTACCACAATTTATTAATCCATTCGTGGGTCAATGGGTGTTTGGGCTTCTTCCACGACTTAGCAATTATGAATTGGGCTGCAATAAACATTCTGGTACATATATCTTTATTATAATGTGATTTTTGGTCTTCTGGATATATACCTAATAAAGGAATTGTAGGATCAAATGGCAGATTTATTTTTAGATCTCTAAGTATTCTCCAAACATCCTTCCAAAACGAATGTATTAGTTTGCATTCCCACCAGAAATGTAGAAGTGTTCCCTTTTCTCCACATCCACGCCAACATCTCTGGTTTTGGGATTTTGTTATGTGGGCTAATCTTACTGGAGTTAGATGAAATCTCAAAGTAGTTTTGATTTGCATTTCTCTGATCATTAAGGACGGTGAGCATTTTTTCATGTGTCTGTAGGCCATGCTCCTGTCTTCTTGGGATAAGTTTCTCTTCAAGTCCTTTTCCCACCCTGAGATGGGATCACTTGCACTTTTCTTGCCAACACGCTTGAGTTCTCTGTGTATTCTGGTTATTAAACCTTTGTCTGAGGCATAACCTGCAAATATTTTCTCCCATTGTGAGGGCTCACTGCCTGCTACACTTACTGTGTTCTTAGCAGTGCAGAAGCTTTTTACTTTGATCAGGTCCCAGTAGTGTATTTTTGATACTGCTTCAATTGCCTGGGGAGTCCTGCTCAAAAAATTCATCCAGGCCGATTCCTTCAAGAGTTTTCCCTGCACTTTCTTCTAACATTTTTATAGTTTCATGTCTTAAGTTTAAATCTTTGATCCAGTGAGAGTCTATCTTGGTTAATGGTGAAAGATGTGGGTCCAGTTTCAGTCTTCTACAGGTCGCCAGCCAGTTCACCCAGCACCATTTGTTAAATAGGGAATCTTTTCCCCACTGAATGTTTTTAATTGGCTTGTCAAAGATCAAATAGCGGTAAGTAGCTGGGTTCATCTC
>CAUYON010090761.1:0-16410 GCA_963573935.1 Arctocebus calabarensis
CAGCTACTAGGGAGGCTGAGGCAAGAGAATCACTTAAGCCCAAGAGCTGGAGGTTGCTGTGAGCAGTGTGACGCCACGGCACTCTACCCAGGGCGATAAAGTGAGACTCTGTCTCTACAAAAAAAAAAAAAAAAAAAAAAAGAAGAAGAAAAAAAGGAAAAAGAAGCTGAGGTAGATCCTGTGTCTGCAGGAAGCTTTGTACAACATGGCAGGGGCAGTCAGTGACACCTGCCAGCTAGCGCTTACGGGTCTTGGAAGTGGGCTGGATCATCCAGTTCTGCCACTTAACAAAATGACCCCTGCCAGTCACTTAACCTCTTCGTGTACATCCTCCCAGGGTTGCGTGAGGTCTAAATGAGAAACTGTGAGTAGTGCAGCATTATGGAAGTCTTATCATCACTCTCCATTCAAAGTAGTACAAACAAGGCTTGGCGCCCAAAGCACAGCGTAAGGCACCAGCCACATACACTGAAGTTGGAGGTTCAAACCCAGCCTGGGCCAGCTAACCAACAATGACAACTGCAACAAAAAATAGCTGGGTGTGTGGCAGGCGCCTATAGTCATAGCTACGTGGGAGGCTGAGGCAAGAGAATCACTTGAGTCCAAGAGTTTGAGATTGCTGTGAGCTGTGACACCATGGCACTCTACCGAGGGCAATATAGTGAGACTCTCAAACAACAACAAAAAAGTAGGATGAACAAGAATTGTGCCAGGCAAAGATAAAGAAGGCAAAGTCCCTTTGTTCAAAGACCGATGGCACCAAGGGAGGAATCCGAGTGTAGTCAGTCCACTGGGAGCCCAGATAGGGAGCTTCTCTATCTTTAGGACAGTCAGGAAAGGCTCCCCATGCTGCAGAACTTCAAGCTAGGTCTTAAAGGATAGGTCAGGATCACCAGGCAGGGAAGGTGTGTTTGTCGGAAGGGTGGCACTATGACAGGGTCACTGTGAGGAGATGGAATCATGAAAGGGCCAAGGGTGGCGGTTCTTGTTGGGCTCTTTATGTCTGTGCTGCAGAGGCCACACTTGGCAGTCTGATTTCAGAGGCACCAACCAAGGCTCTTTGAAATCATAGGCTCTCAAGGCTCCTCTTCCCTGGCTTGCTGGTGGCGTTGGTTCCTCTGTTTCTACAGAGCTAGAAAGAGACCTTGAGCGTGATCCGGTGTGACCCTCTGCACAACAGCAGGTGTGCATTGGTACCCCCTTGTCACAGTGGGCCACCTGCACAGAGCACCCAAAGATGCTTCTCCTGGAGTTCTCCTGTTCTCCTCTGTCAAGATGCTTTCTTTTCTTTGGTTCCTTTTAGGTTCAAATCCCCATTTCTGGCAATACTTGAGGCATTATTTATGTATACTTGAAGTCTTAGTTCCTTTCTTAGCAACAAGTTTTAAAAAGGAGAGAAGTGCCTCTGGAATGGCACAGTGGCTCGTGTCTGTGATCTCAGCTACATGGGAGGCAGAGGCAGGAGGATCCCGTGGGGGGAAAAAAGAGAGAGAGTAGCTGAGGCAGGGAGGGAACAAATAGGTGGGAACTGGTGGCCAAAGACTTTGCAGACAGGAAGATAAAATTCCTGGACTGTTGGTAGATTCAGCACTGGTAGCAATTCTACCCGTTTATCCAAACTAGAGGTTTCGGGAGCTCTGAGAACCAGGAGAACTATTTTCATAGCTAATGACTGGAAGGAACCCAGGTGTAAAATTTGGGATTTATCAGAATAAATTGCTGTCATTTGAGTTTCCTCTTTCTTTCCTTCTCCCCTAGCCCTATTAGTGATGCAGTGTCACACCCCCAGGGAGAGTGACAGCTGACAGGAGTGGGGTGGAGAGGGAGGGGACCCCACAGGCAGACCCAAGCAGCTGCACGAGGACTGTGGGCAGGGGCAGGGAGAGAGGGTCCCCGGTGGATTAACGGAGGGGCGGCAAGTGAGTGTGCTGACTGTGGTTTAAAGAGGCACTGGGACATACCTTGATAACTAGTGGCTTAAATTAAGGGCAGAATGGTTGCACCTAGCTACATCCAAGCCCCCAAAAGACACCTGAAGTGTGCAACCCAGCTTACCCAGCTTAGCAGGCAAGGGGTTTTAGGCAGTAGTAGAAAGGTCTCTGGGGCTTGCTCAAGCTGTGTGGGGTCACAATTCTGTTCATGGGGGGCAGGGTTGACAAAGAGAGGGAGAAAGAGAAGGGGGGAGAGAGAGAGTTATCAGGTTGCTCAAGTCAAAACCTAACCTCACTTGACCCTCTCAGGTATTCTATTCTCGCTCCCACTTCTAGCCTCCTATCTGAACAGGGAAATTGTTCCACGCAACTGTAAGAAACTACTTACTACATTCCAGATGCGCAGAAGTGGAGCCCGGGATCTAAATATCAAGAGGTGATGAATAAAAGCAGCTTCCAACCCTGCACCCAGAGGAGGTGCAGAGGGGGCAGGTGGAGGCCCTGGGAGCACAGTTGACCCCAGCTTGGAGGGTGGGAGCACCAGGCTGGCGGCCCCTGCAGCTGCCTTCTGTGCCAGGAGTCACTAGGGATTCTTTGGGGTGCAACAGTGGAGGTGGGGAAGGGGGAGGGGCAGGGCGGCCCCAGGACCTGTCCCACCCTAACTGTCCTGCTTCTGAGTTTGAGAGGGAGTGAGAGAAGGGGCCACTGAACTGCCCCAGTGGCACCACTGGGCCCCGCTGGGGTAAGGTTAGCAGAAAGGGACTCTGCCTCCCCTGTCAATGTCCTAAAAGGGAGCCTGTAGGCCAGGCAAGGTGGCACATGCCTATAATCATAGCACTCTGGGAGGTTCAGGCAGGTGGATCACCTGAGCTCAGGAGTTCAAGACCAGCTTGAGCAAGAGGAGATCTCATCACTTAAAAAAAAAAGAAAAGAAAGAAATTAGCCAGATATTGTGGTGGGCACCTGTAGTCCAGTGACTTGTGAAGCTGAGGCAAGAGGATCACCTGAGCCCAAGAGTTTGAGGTTGCTGTGAGCTGTGATTCCATAGCACTCTACCCAGGGTGACAAAGTGAGACTGCCTCAAGAAAAAAAAATGGGGGCACCTCTACAGTACGGTGACTTTTGGGAAACTTGGGGTGGAAGTTGTCCTGTGCGTAAACTAAACTGGGGGACCCTGATCCAGATTCCACTTCAGCACATACCGCTCTTATTACTTAATGGCTCTGTGCCCCACTTTTTCTTTCTTTTTTTTTGTTTTATAGAGACAGAGTCTTACTTTGTCGCCCTCAGTCAAGTGTCCTGGCATCACAGCTCATGGCAACCTCCAACTCCTGGGCTTAGCTGACTCTCCTGCCTCAGCCTCCCGAGTAGCTGGGACTGCAGGTGTGCGCCATAGCGCCCGGCTATTTTTTTGTTGCAGTTCGGCCAGGGCTGTTCCAACCCACCACCCTCGGTATATGGGGCGAGTGCCCTACCCACTGAGCCACAAGCGCCGCCCTATGTGTCCCACTTTTTATTCAAAGGAGTTATTAAGAGTATAACACCCAGCAGGTAGGATCTTGGTGCAGATTTAATGGGAAAGGCATGTGAAGTCCTTGGCATGGGCCTGACACACTTACCTATGGTGCCAAAGGGGAGTTAGTTGTTTTTGCTGTTATTCCCTGCAGCCCCAACACACATCCTCTCACAAAGACAAAGCTGTGGATTCCAGGAGAGCCTGTGAAAGAGTTCGGCTCCTTTAATACAGACCAGGATTCTCTGAGGAGATGGATTCTAAGTGGGAAAGGCTTTGGAGTCCGAAGCAGGCTCCTCTGATTGGCTGTGATTCCACTACTAACTACTGTACCAGCCACACTGAATAACCACTCTAAGCCTCAGTTTCTTTATTAGCAAAATTGGTTAAATAGAACAAGTTTTACCTTACAAATTTTTTTTTTTTTTTTTTAGAGTCTCACTCTGTCCCCCTGGGTAAAGTGCTGTGGCATCATAGCTCACAGCAACCTCAAACTGTTGGGTTCAAGAGATCCTCTTATCTCACCCTCCCAAGTAACTGGGACTATGGGCACCCCCCTCCCCACAATACCAGGTTAGTGATTTTCTATTTTTAGTAGAAACAAGGTCTCACTCTTGCTCAGACTGGTCTCAAACTCCTCAGCTCAGGCGATCCTCCCTCCTTGGCTTCCCAGAGTGTTAGGATTACAGGTGTGAGCCACCTGGCCCGGCCTACCTTATGGGACTTTTGAGGGCCCAGAGAGGTGACATAATCACTTCTGCCTTTATTGAGGACACACTATTTTCCAGGCATTATTCTTAGTGCTACTAATGCATTACCTCACTTAATCCTTAAAACTACTTTAGGAGGTAGGTATGGGATTTTTTTTTTTTTTGAGAAAGGATTCTGCTCTGTTTTGGGGGACTAGGATACAGTGGGGTGATCTGAGCTCAAGTGATCCTCCCGCATCAGCTTCCCAAGTGCTGGTATTTCAGGCATGAGCCACCATGCCCAGATAATTTTTCTATTTTTTGTTGAGACAGCATCTTGCTATGTTGCTCAGCCTGGTCTCAAACTTCTGGCCTCAAGCCATCCTCCTGCCTCAGGCTCCCAAAGTGCTAGGATTATAGGCCTGAGCTACCATGTCCAGCCAGCTATGATTTTCTAAGCCCTATTTTGCACTTGAAGAATGTGAAGCTTAACAGAGAGGTTAACTGTCAGACCAGAATTGGCATTCAAACCCAGGTAATCTGGTTCTAGAGTCTGTACTATTCATTTATATGATAGTACTGGTCTGTAAATGTGTTTTCTGAACTGTAAAATACTATTTCAATGTTGGCTGTTATAACAATGAGGAATACAGTTGGTAGGTTGGTGGCTTCATCTTTGTATACCTGGTGGGGGTATGTGTATCAGTGCCTAACCTACTGCCCGGGACTCAATAAGCTGTCAGTCACTCTGCCATTCCTTGTCCCCAAGAGAAAGCGTGCTGATGCAAAAGAATGTCAATTCCATGCTGTACAGAGCTTTGGGTGGAAATAGGGTAGATAATAAAATAATAGAGAACGATCATGTAGCTGTAAGCAAGTGCCCCTGACCTGTACATCAACAAAACCTAAGGAAGGAAAGAAGGGAGGTCTTCAGATTGGAATCTCATACACATCTGGTAAGACACAAGCATGAGATAGCTTTCCTGATGTTCTCCTGGTCCAACAGGCTGCCCTTTGGGTCTCCCACTGACTTCACAGGGCTCCATTCCAGTAACCCAGAGAACAGGCACACATCGAAAAAGTATAACCAGTGTCAAGAGGCTTCTGTCTTCATCTGTGAGCAAAAGATTAACAGTTTTCAACTAGGTGAGGCAGAGCCCTTCAAAAAGTTTCTTTAGATAGAAATCTGAAAACCTGGGGTGGAAGCGCCTGTAATTCCAGCACTCTGGGAGGCTGAGGTGAGTGGATCCTTTGAGCTTGGGAGTTTGAGACTGATTGAGTAAGAGTGATCCTCTGTCTCTACTAAAAATAGAAAAAAAAAAAAAATAGCCAGGCATGGTGGCAGGCACCTATAGTCCTAGCTACTCTGGAGGCTGAGATTAGAGGATCACTTGAGTCCAAGAGTTTGAGGCTGCCGTGAGCTATGCTGCCATAGCACTCTACCCAGGGTGACAGAGTGAGACTGTGTCGCAAAAGAAAAAAGAAATCGGAAAAAACTTGCATAGTAAAGTAGAAAGTATTTTATCATTTGAGTCTGAATGTTTTCTAATCATTATTGTGCCTTTAGTCATTTTATGGAGTTGAAGTTTTCAATGACTAGACTGGTATTATGTAACAGTTCATGGCTGAACTCAAGACAGACATAATCGACTGTGTACCTGACATCTCCACTGGAGTATAAAACTTAGCATGTCTAACATTAAACTGCTGAAGTTCTCTCCCAAACCAGCTTCTCTCCCAATCTCTGTTAATGGCATTATTAGGCTGTCAACTGCTGCAACCAAAAACCTTTGGTGTCACCTTCATCTCATCTATTTCTTTATCTCCTTTCTGATTCATCAGCAAAGCTGGTTGGTCTACCCTCTTAGCCCCAGCAAGCCTGCCAGACTTAGATCTGTCCTCTTAGTTTTTTCTCATCTGCTCCTAGAGCCTTAGGTGACTTGCAGCTCTTGGCAGCGTGCTCACCTGGGATACTGCAAGTGCTTAACTGGTTTTCATAGTTCCCAAAATGTCAATTTGCATCTGGCCAGAGGGCAAGGTGTGTTCACTGAGGAAAGGTGACCCAGGCTCAGAGTTGAGAAGTCCCACAGCAGAACTGGGGTTTGAGGACTTCACAGACCCTCTCCAAGGCCAGTGTCCTTGCAAACTTCTTAATGTTTAGTGGCTGCGTGATGGTTAGTCAAGGCCTCTTGATGATCATGTAGTTTGTTCAAATGACCTGGCCCTCTCTAAAGAACCACATAGACAAAGGAAGATCTTGAAAACAAATGCACAGGTGCCTTAATGTTTTCTGTATTCTTGTCTGTCTTTTTCTGAATAAATTCTGTCTTACAAAAAAAAAACATTTCCTCTGAAAGCAAAATTCCAGCTGTGCACCTGTCCGGGCTTCCTTCTGTCATGCTTCTTCCTCTTTGTTGAGAGTAAGAAACCCCAGCTACTCCTGTCTCCCTGACCACTGTACAATATCCTACAGTCACCTATGGCTGGAGCCAGAGAACATTCTAGAAGGCCTGGTCTCAGGAACCTTCATTCAGGAAACCTTGTCCTCTGTCCTCAGGTACCGAATCCTCAATGCCAGTGCCATCCCAGAAGGGCAGTTCATCGATAGCAAAAATGCTTCTGAGAAGCTCCTGAACTCTATTGATGTGGATCGGGAACAATTCAAGTTCGGCCACACCAAGGTGAGAACAGGTGCAGCTGGGACTCCCCAGGTAACCTGCAGCCCGGGCTGCTTGTTAGCTGGTTGGAAAAAGGGTCTCTCTCCTCTCCCGGTCCACCTGGCCACCCTTGCCCAGCAGCCTGGGGAAAGGGTGCTCTGCGTCTAGGCACAGTGAGCTCTCTCGGGGCTGGTTTGTAAGTGGCGAGGAGCGTGGAGAAGGCCAAGCACCTCCTGCACCAGGGAGGAGAGTGAGGCAGACACATCTGGAATCTCTCCTCATCTGGCTACAGCTGTACTCTGTGGTTATCAGCTGTCTTTTCTTCATGTATAGGGGCTCAGAACCAGTTTGTGTGGGTTGGTGGGGCCTGGAACAGACTTTCGGAATGGGCCCCTGCCCGGGAGGAGCCACTGCAGAGGCCAGAGCCACCGAGAAGCGAGTCCCGGGAGCTGGATTGCTGCTGGTTCCCACCTGGCGCTGCGGCCGAGGGCCGGAGTGAGGAGGGAACAGGCCCTGAGGGCCAGGGGGAACACCTGCTGAAGATAAAGCTGGGGCCCATCTCTCTTTTAATGCAGGTGTTTTTTAAAGCTGGGCTCCTGGGGCTTTTGGAAGAGATGAGAGATGAGAAGCTGGTGACACTGATGACACACATGCAGGCCTTGTGCAGGGGCTACCTGATGCGGGTGGAGTTCAAGAAGATGATGGAGAGGAGGTGAAGCAGCTCCTCCTCACCCCATCCCTGCCTGGCCCCCTCCCCCACTTAACAGCCGCGCTCGCTTCCTGCCGTTAGTCTTGGGATATCTACGTGGGGTTCGTTCTGTCATTTAGTCATCCATGTAACCAACATCTGCCAAGCGGTGTCCTGAGCTTGGGATGCAGAGATGAGCCCTGCCACGAAGGAGCTCCTGATGGGAGGCAGACATGTGCAGGGCTAGTTTTAATGCCTGTGCCAAGAACAGCATTTGAATTATATTCAGGGAAATAGGACTGGCAAGAACAAGCCCCTAGCCTGGGTGGGGACTGCTATTGGTACGAAGGGATCCACGAGAAGAAAGCCCTTTCCTGTGGCCTAAGAAAGGCTGGCCTGGCATGGGGAGAGGGGTTGCTGTTATTGGAGCGAGTGCAGGGCAAGAAGCCGGCAGTGGAGGTCCCCCCGTCCCCATCAGAAGCCCGGGCTGCATCCCGGTTGATGGGGGCCGCGGAAGGAGAGTGCAGAGATGAGCGATTGAATCACGCGGGCCACTAGGAGGAAGGTGAACATAGGGCAGGAGAGAGATGACACGGTGGCGGATGGCAGACTTCCAAATAGGAGGTGACAAGGACCTGAATTAGGGCATAGTCGATGGGTGAGAGTTGGGCATAGATTGAGGAGTTTAAGCATCTTATTGTCTCAATAATTCACGAGAAGGAATAGCAGCCTTGATGGCTGCTTACGTGTGGGGACTTTGGAAAGAGGGGGATTTGGGTGGGAGCCCCTACTCCCTAATCCCCTAGTCCCCTGTGTAGCTCTAATGTTGTTTGTGCCATTACGGGCCGGCAGCGCATATCAGTCAGGAATAACTCCCAGGCGTCCAGCTTGGCTAAAGAAATGGAAACCAGCAAAACAGAAATGAACAGCAGCCCAGCAAGGGCCAGAGAAGTGAGTTCTCAGGCGCCAGTGAGCTAGCGCTAGGGGAGGAGAGACAATGTGCGTGACCCTGGGCGTAGGCAGCGGTCAAATCAGGACAACAGATCAACCCTCTGTGAGCAAGAGACTGGGAGATGACCAAGGACACGTCTGGAGTTTCCATCAGCACCTCAGCAGGAAGAGTGAGCCCCTCTGGTAAAATAAAATGAACAGGAGAAATGGAGGCAAAGGCAAAGGTAGCTTCCAAAAGGCAAGAGTGGAGCCAGTCACAGGGGCTCATCCCATAGCCCCAGCTAACCAGGAGGCAGGAGAATCACTTGAGTCCAGGAGTTTGAGGATGCAGAGAGCTGCAATTGTGCCACCGTGCTTCAGTCTGGGTGACAGAGACTCTATATCTAAAAAAATAAAAAATGCCAGGTGAGAGTTGAAGAATAAGCCAAATGCGGAAGAAAAGCCCAAACCCAGTAGGAATGAAAGATCCTCATTGCGTTGGTCATCAGCAGGCCACTGCTGCCATCAGACGGAGCATCTCAGCAGTGTGGCAGAGGGGCAGCCAGGTGACAGCCCCATGTCCTCTCTTGCCACCCGACCTCATTTGCAACTTTGCTCTAGAGCCTCAGATCTGCAATGCTTGGCTGAGTTGCCCTCCCCCCAGCCAGGAAGGATGAAGGTCATAGGGCCCATGGGGGTGGGAGAGGGGAGTGGGGAGAGACCCTACTGTGGTTTGTTAATTCCAGTCCTAACGGATGTGCAGGGACTCCATCTTCTGCATCCAGTACAACATCCGCTCTTTTATGAACGTCAAGCACTGGCCCTGGATGAATCTGTTCTTCAAAATCAAGCCCCTGCTGAAGAGCGCAGAGGCTGAGAAGGAGATGGCCACCATGAAGGAAGACTTCGAGAGGGCCAAGGAAGAGCTGGCCAGATCTGAGGCCCGCCGGAAGGAGCTGGAGGAGAAAATGGTCTCCCTGCTGCAAGAAAAGAATGACCTTCAGTTGCAGGTCCAGTCTGTAAGTATCTCCTACCTGAAAATACAAAAACGCAAACTCTGGAGGGCAGAAAAGGAGGAGGAAGAACCTTGAGGGTCTCAGCAGGTGTCTGTCTATTCAATAGACAGTGGTGCCACCCAGTGGTCATATCTGGTCATATCGAGTAGTGCAGCACTGTCCTGCAAATGAAAGGGTGGGTGCCCACCTTAGCCAGAGCAGTGCGTGCTCAAAACATTTCTTCAGTGTGAACCTGTGCTCTTCCTGAACTCTCCCTGTCTCCCACAGTGCAGTTAGATATGTTTTGGTATAGGAGATTATACCTTTCTCAACATAATTAAAATCTGCCATGAATAGTACCAGGCCTTCTAAAAGTCTTATTGATAAAAATAATTCATTAAAATTGAATAAGACCATTTGAAGTAGAGAGAGTAATTTTCTATCAATGGTTTACAATAATATGATTATAATCAAAAAGTGTTTGAAAGATATGTATGTATTATCGAAGAAATAAAAAATATGAAACTATGGACAGAGTGCAACCTTCTGGCAGGGTAATTGTGACATTTCACAGCGTTAAGGCATTTATAATTTTCCCTTTTTAATAAACCCTCAAATTTTTTACCTTTGGCTTCATGTACAGAACATTTTCTTCTCATCTTCCCAGGCAGTGTAGGATGATTATTAGGAGCACCTCTCCAAGCATTGTGGACAAGAGAAGTGTTGAGACCAGATCACTGGGTTTATATCCCAGATTCTCCACTTGGTAGTATCAAGTTACTAAGCCTTCTTTCACCTCAGTATTCTCATCTGTAAAATGGGCACAGGAATAGCACTCACGTCATATGGTTGTTGAAGAATCAGAGAGGTTAACACATGTAAAGTGTCTAGCCCAGTGCTTTTCACCTATTTTTATCTCACAGCACACTTGAACATTTACTGAAACTTCCATGGCACATTTAAATTATGTTGACCAAAGAAAGAGTGAAAAAATGATAGACTTACTGTGCTTTGAACTTCTTTCAAAAATAATTGATGTTCTTTAAAAATTTTTGTGACACACCAGTGTGCCATAGCACACAGGTTGAAAATTACTGCTCTCATCCGTAGCTCAGGTTTATAGATGTTCCGCTTAAATTAGCATTGCTCTTGCCAGTGTCTTTCCATCCATTACCCTGCAATGTGCGTCTAGTTCTTTTTTTCTTTTCTTTTTTTTTTTTTTTAAGACACAGTCTCAAGCTGTCACCCTGGATAGAGTGCTATGGCATCACAGCTCACAGCAACCTCCAATTCCTGGGCTCAAGCGAGTCTCCTGCCTCTGCCTCCCAAGTAGCTGGGACTACAGGTGCCCGCCACAACGACCGGCCATTTTTTGGTTGCAGCCGTCATTGTTGTTTGGCGGGCCCAGGCTGGATTTGAACCCGCCAGCTCAGGTGTACGTGGCTGGCGCCTTAGTCCATTGAGCCACAGGCGCTGAGCCGTGCATCCAGTTCTTAAAATAGTTTTTTAAGGGGAGGTATAAGCCAGATTTAGTTTAAAAACAGAATAAGCTAATCTTGGTCAGTTGAAGAGACTCGCTACAGCAGAGTCTTCTGGTCCATATGCTTTGCAATCCCTGATTCTGGTGTATGTATTTTTAATTTTCTGTTTCATGGAGCTAAGAAGACATGGGCAGCGCTGTTGTGTTGAAAGTCAAAAGGTAGTAATGTTTTAAAAATATGACTCAGCTTCTGATTCCCCAGTAAATGGGTCCATTTTTCAGATGGTGGTGACAAAAAGAGTGAAACAGCCAGATGTACAAATTTGGCAAATTTCTAGACGCTTTGTTCTTTGAAATTGGGATTCCATGAACTTGGGATTCCATGGACTCCTTCATCTGAAATTATTTTTAAGTGAGTTTCTATTAAGTGAATGAAAAAGAACGCAAGGGTGGTATGTAAGTGTGTGCACATGGGTGCGCGCGTGTGTGTTCATGAATCATTTCTTGGCTTAGGTCTATGGAATGGGCTTCTAGAGAGTAAGGTCTTTTCCTTCCAAGGTTTTCCAAGAGGCTGATCAAGCTTACAATGGCCTGGTTCTTTCAGGAAACAGAAAATCTCATGGATGCTGAGGAACGATGTGAAGGACTCATCAAAAGCAAGCTCTTACTGGAAGCAAAAGTCAAGGAGCTGACTGAGAGACTGGAGGAAGAGGAAGAGACTAATTCTGACCTGGTTGCTAAAAAAAGGAATCTGGAGGATAAATGCTCCTCTCTCAAAAGAGACATCGATGACCTGGAACTGACTCTGACAAAAGTCGAAAAGGAGAAGCATGCCACAGAGAATAAGGTGGGTGCCCCAAGCGATCCCCCCAGGCTCTGGGCCAATTCTCACTCTCCCTGTGTAAGAAGAGGGAAGGCTGAGGCAGGAGGACCCCCCCCCCCCACAGTGCCTGCAAGTGAGAGGCAGGAACCAAGGGGAATGCAGTCAGGTCCCCCGCCTTCTGCCCCTGCTCTGCTCTCTCACCCACAGGCTCCTCGGTCCTCCCTGGTTGTCCCACAAACTTCTAGCGTTTTTCTTGAGAGGAAGGACTGTTTGATATTCCTCTTTGTTTCTCATAGCCCAGGGATAGCAAACAGAAGGGGCCGGGCAGATAATGAAGGCAGAAAACTGGGTCCACCAAAGATTACCAGGGAGGTGGGGTATAGAGACCCTCATGCACTTTCAGCAAGGTACAGACTGATGTAGCCATCAGGACAGTCATTTGAAATCACTTGGTAAAGTTCAGAATCCAGAGACTCTTAGACCCAGCGATTCTGTTCCTGGATGTGTAGACCAAGGAATTCTCCCACCAGTCCATAAGGAGATGTGTGCAAGGATCTTTGTAGCTCCGTGGCTTTTGAGGAGGGGTGGAGGCAGTATCTAGGGTGCACCGCTGGGGAAATGGAGAGGTAAAATGTGCTAGACACACACCAGGGAGCACCATGCAGCTATTAGGAGCAGCAGGGTTTTGTACACTGGGCAACAAGGATGAACATTAAGTGCTTGGCACAGCATGTAGAACACTCATACAGCACAACGTTCACGTAGATAAAAGCCACATGAGCACAACACAATAACATACATTTAGCAAAAATATGCAAAAACACATGACACGATTCATGCCTTAAATGGTTGCTCATGAGGTAGGGTAAGGGATGAGGACTGCCACATATAAGGTGACAATGGCAGTTGACACTCAGAGGCAGTCTTGCATAGACAACTGGAAGTAATGGAAAGAGATGCTAGGGAGGGGTGGGGACTGTGGCAAACTGCAAAGCTCTTGCCCTGTCCACAAACGGAACCAAGACTCAGCTCCAGTCGACTATTGTCACATAGGAATATGACTCCAGCATTGCCACAGCTCCTGGTTTTCCATGAGAAGTCAGAAATCCAGATTTTTTGTGAACTTTCATTTTTTCCAGTGTTGATGACATTTCACAACCTGTAAACAACTCTATGAACTCAAGGAAATATATCTGTGGCCAGATTCAGTCCACGGGTCAGGAGGTAGCAGCCTCTGCTCTGGAAGGCTGCTGTACATGGCAGGAGATTCCACGTCCGGTGCTCTCATCCTGCTTCTTGACCACATAGCACACCCATTCTGGATTTTCTCATCGGGCTCCTCATACCTTCCCTTCCCCTTCCTACTTCATTCTGCAGATGTATTATGCATGAATATAGATTGGTGTTTTACTCTTCAGAAGTAGCATTTTAACTATGTCCTTTCCTGAAAAATTCATAGAACGCCCTCTTTAAAAGAATAATCCCAATGGGAGATTTGAGACACTGTGACAGACACTGAGGAACATGAAGAATTCAGAGGCTTTGTCCATTCCGGGATGTACAAATGCAATAGCCAAAAAAAAAAAAAAAAAAAAAAAAGTAAAGAAAAAGAAAAGAAGCAACAGCTTTTGTTGTTGGAACCTTCTGGCTTAATTCTTTCTGTATTAAATTGGTGTTGATATTCTCCCAGGTAAAAAATCTTTCTGAAGAAATGACAGCCCTTGAAGAAAACATTTCCAAATTGACCAAAGAAAAGAAATCTCTCCAGGAAGCCCATCAGCAAACACTGGATGATCTTCAAATTGAAGAAGATAAAGTCAATGGTCTAATCAAAATCAATACCAAGCTGGAACAGCAGACAGATAACGTGAGCAGATTTTGCTACTAAGCTTTAGCACTTATTACTTGGGAAAGCGTAGTCAAGAGAGGGTCTCATTGGGGTGCAGGGCTTCAGGGTTCAGACTCAGGAGTCAGAATCCCAGAGTTCACATCTCAGCCCGCCTCTGCCCCTGAACAAGTCTGAGACATAGAGCAGGTAGAAAGCTTTCAGGAAAACTTTAGCTGCTAATATTATTATTACCGTCATTAGTCTTAGCAGCCACTTGAAGGTCTTTTAAGTTTCAAAACCTCTAATCCTAATATGCAAAAACACATGTGCAAAATCACTGGTAAAATTAAGAATCCAGATACTCTTTGACCCAGCAATTCTCCTCCTGGAGGTATAGACCAAGGAATCCTCTCACGAGTCCATAGGAGATGTGTACAAGGACGTCTGCAGCTCTACTGCTTGTCTCTAATCCTGTTCTAGCATTATTTTCAACAGTTCCATTCCTGGACATGAAAATGACTATGTCCCCTCACTATTGTTCTTGATGTAAGAGCCAGGCTTGAAGTTTTCAGGTTTTATTCATTATCATGGCTAGAACTCGTCTAGATTAATTTTTCTGAGGCCAGAGTAGGTGTGCACCCACTTTCCCTGCACCCACGTGCTCATGCACGTGTACACACATGTGCAGACGTGTGCACACATGAGAATTTCTCATCTCAATCTTCCCATGGTGCAAGGAGGGAGAACGTGATGGTTGCAACCTGGGCCTTCAAGGTGCTGTGCACAGAAGCCCCATTTGTCCCTGTCTGTGCACGGCCAGCACCAGACTTCTGCAGGATGCAGGACCTGGCCCAACTGGGGATGGCTGAGTGAGGCACCAGCAGGTCTCCGGGCATCCAGCCCCCTGGGGAAGCCTTTACTGGAAGAAAGAAGAGAGGGGAGGGAGGGACAAGACTTGCTTCCTGCTAGAAACAGAGGCTTGCAGCCACACCCTGTAGGAGTCTCAGGAAGCCACCTGAATTGCATGTGACTGAAAGGGGCAGGCTCATTTTCCCTGGAGAGCCTCAACCTTTTCCCTTGTGCCCTCCCAGCTGGAGGGCTGCTTAGAGCAAGAGAAGAAACTAAGGGCTGACCTGGAAAGAGTGAAGAGGAAGCTGGAAGGAGAGCTGAAAATGTCCCAGGAGGCCGTTATGGATCTAGAAAATGACAAGCAGCAAGTGGAAGAGAAATTGAAGAAGTAGGTGTTTCATATCCTACCTCTGTGTCTGAGCCCCAAAGTCAACTTCCCCCCAAAGCAAAAGGCTTATGTTTCGTGCTCTTTTTGTTTTGTTTTTACGTCTGTTTGCAGGAAGGAGTTTGAAATTAGTCAGTTACAAACCAAAATCGATGATGAGCAAGTTCACAGTTTGCAGCTGCAAAAGAAGATTAAAGAACTACAGGTAAAGGTGTCAGACCCTTCCTAGTCACGACCGTCCCTCTGCAAGTGTCACTCTGTGCACTTTCCCCCTGGTCTCTCGAGCTTCTTGGTCCCTTCCACCTGTCAGGGCTGGACAGAATGTTCTGTCTTTTCCTTTATTGTATTTTATTTTTTTTTTTTTTTGAAATTGATCTTTTAATTTTCTGAGTCACACATAAACACATTCCCCAGAAAAGACTCAAAATACTGCCCAAAAGGCTAAATATTATGGATAAGGGTGCTTTGACCACCATCCCTGAGTCCAGCGCCCTCCCTGTCTGCTCAGAAGTGGCTGCCTGTTTCAGCTGGACGCGATTCCTTCTGGATCTTTCGTTGTGATTTATGTGTACTTTTAAGAGCCAAAGAAAATCAATACCATACTCATCTATGCAAAGCATTCTTCTTGTTTCTTTTTCCTTTTAGCATCCATAGTGAGAGAATCAGGCTGCACCTCGCTCTTTTTGTTCGTGGCATCCTCTGCTGTGCTGTCCGTCACAGACTCAGACGGGAGTCCCTCTGCTTCATAGGCTTCCGGAGCACGTGCCCATCACAATCCACTACAGCAGCTGCCGCAACCTTTTTGGCACCTGATTTCATGGAAGACAATACTTCCATGGACAGGGGAGGGGTAGTTGTTTAGGGATGATTCAAGCACATCATACCTCCACCTCAGATCCAGACTTTAGGTTCTCATAAGGAGCGTGCGACCTGGACCCCTCACACTCGCACTTTACAGTGAGGTTCCTGCTCCTGTGGGAATCTAGTACCACCACTGATGTGACAGGAGGCAGGGCTTAGGCCATGATGTGAGCAAAGGGGAGCGGCTGTAAATAGTGATGAAGCTTCCTTCACTCACCTCCCGCTGTGCAGCCTGATTCCTAACAGTCCACAGACTGGTATCAGTCTGTAGTCTGGAGTTTGAGGACTGTAGCATCAGACTATTCCCCTATTAATGGACCCTTAGGTGATATCTAAGTTCTTTCTACCAACTCAGTTGTATAACATACTTTTCCCTCTGTGCTGCCTACCTCATCACCCAGCCCCTCCTCAGGTGGGCTGCCTTCCCGCCACACCCACAGCAACATCCCTAATCCAGTGACCCTTTCAGGCCCGCACAGAGGAGCTGGAGGAAGAAATTGAAGCAGAACACACATTGAGAGCCAAGATTGAGAAGCAGCGCTCGGACCTGGCCAGGGAGCTGGAGGAGATCAGTGAGCGGCTGGAGGAAGCCAGCGGGGCCACCTCCGTGCAGATTGAGATGAACAAGAAGCGAGAGGCTGAGTTCCTGAAGCTGCGCCGGGACCTGGAGGAGGCCACCCTGCAGCACGAGGCCACGGCGGCCACCCTGAGGAAGAAGCACGCGGACAGTGTGGCTGAGCTCGGGGAGCAGATCGACAACCTGCAGAGGGTCAAACAGAAG
>CAUYON010090763.1:0-47778 GCA_963573935.1 Arctocebus calabarensis
TCTTGAAATAGACATACTCTTATTTGACAATGTGAATGTTACTTTCTTTGCATTATTATTATTAATATTGCTTAATATTTCAATGCAGCAGTCGTCTGATTTCTTTTCTGAATGTATTTATCGTCATTCATTCTTTACAAGGTTTTTATTTCTAGTCCTTATCTTAAACATTATTATTGTTATTAAATTTTAAGCCTTTTTAATTCTGTGAAGGCAAAAAGTGGACCTAATAAACACATGTATATGTAAAAATAAATTAAAAAAAGAATATTCCATGTTACCATTTCATCTGATACACGTTCTCTTATTCCCTAGATTTCGCCGCCAGCTCTCTGAACCTTGTAATTCCTTTCCTCCTTTGCCAACAATGCCAAGGGAAGGACGTCCTATGTACCAGCGCCAGCTGTCTGAGCCAAACATCCCCTTCCCACCACAAGGTTTTAAGCAGGAATACCACGACCCTGTGTATGAACACAACACCATGGTTGGTGGCGCAGCCAGCCAGAGCTTCCCCCCTCCTCTGATGATTAAACAGGAGCCTCGGGATTTTGCATATGACTCAGGTAGGCTCATGCTTTGATGGACTCACGTGCAAGGCATCTTTTCACCTCCCTCGCCACTTGGCTTAGTGGTGGTGTCCGATGGGGTGACTCTAGACCACTTTGATGCGTGTGTGTGAGATCTTTCTGATTTTCTGATGTTATGCCTTAAATGAAACTTCACATATGAAAGGTTGGAGTATCAAAATGTTTCAGCATGAGCTGAAGGTTGAAATAGCGTCTGAAAATGCAACCAGTCCAAAGAAATTTCAGTTTACAAAGTGATGCTTTCAAGCATTGGAAATTTTTTCTTGATTTTGTCCTTTTTTTTTTTTCTATTTTACTATTGCAGTGCTATTTCATAACAATGTTTACAAGAAATAGTATTCTTCTGGACAGATCACTTATTGTTATAACTTTTTAAAGAAAAAGTTATTGGTGGCAAAGATGCCAGAGGTTCATAAATATGAACTCACGTATTTGAAGAACAATAGCAAAATACAAATGTATAGTCTGCCCACAGAGCCTCGCTTTGTCTCAGTGAACTAGAGAGTAGTACAAAGTAGTATGCCAGGGGATAGAGGTTTCCTGAAAGGAAGGGGGGCTTAGAATCTTTGGCAAATGTTACCATAAACTTTGGCAACATTTGAACCTTAAAACCTTAAAAGAATTACTTAACTGGTCTCTACTGAGATTTTCCTGCTATAGTCTTTGAAATCAGGACATCTACTTTTCACACATCTCAAACATTTTGAAAAGATGTATGAAATAAAAGTTAATAAGAAGGGCACCATATACTTACAAAATATTATTATTAACGTTATTGTAGCTGTGGTCTGCAGATGGTTGTAGACATGGAAATATTTGAAAAGAGCACCATTCCCTGGAAACGAAGTTGTGGTCATTCTTTATGAAGGAAGAGATGCTTTCCTAGTAATAACTCACCTGAGTTTTTATATACATCCATTCAAATAAAGAGAACGATCTCCAGGTCTCAGTTTTCAACTTGAATAAAACTATGTGCTTTATTATGAACTGCCATTAAAGCTTGGCCAGAGGGAGGCCTGTAATTGAGAAGTCACCCTCTGGACATCCTTTGACTGTACTCTCCTTCAATGGGCAAGAAGTTCAAAGGATGAAGGGGACTGACCACCCTGAGGCATACCTCAGCCTCAGGAAGGCTGCCAGCTCCCTGAGATTTGTGACTTCTCTGTCCAGTTGAGTCCACTCCGATGGCCTGACTAGGTTCATCCCAGGCACCGCTTTCTAAAGGCGGAGCACACCGCTCCTGTGTCTGTACACAGCACTGGGGCCATGGAAGCGGCCAGGGGGCAGCTGTTTGTCAGGCCACGGCGCTGGAGCTTTGATGCCCACAAGCTGGTGAATACCCTGCATTTAGCCACAGTGTAGAACTGAAGGAAGGGAAGTGGGCTAGGATCCGAAGATTGGGCATTGTCTCTCTCCATACCATCTTCTAGCAATAAATAATTTGGAGATTTCCTCAACGGCTAAATTTGACCTGGACTGCCAGTTTGTTTGTTAACATGGTATGCAGAATATTTCCAAAGACGTGAAGGAGAGAACACATTTATCAGTTCGTTGGTTGATTTATCATTTAAAACATTAATTCTTACCTCAGAGCCTATACCTTGGGAACAATCTTGAAATGTCCCATATTTGTTTCAATGTAGAACTTTTAATATCCATCCATTGATATCCAGAATTAAAACCTTGCAATATAACAGACTTTATTGTAAATAAATATAATAGAATACATAGATAGAATACATTTCTCTCTGTAAATTTCAAATCCTATTAAGTGGTATTACCTTCATTCTCCAAACCACATTTTAATTTGTTGCAGTTTTTAAAATTCATCATGTTTCAAGAAATGTGATATGGAAATCCTATAAATTAGCCTAAATAATTATTTCAAATGACCTGTATAGCCTAGCATTTGAAAGTTTCTTTATGTTCTAGAAGGTAGGACAGTAAGTAGGTAGGGCGCCAGCCACATACACCCAGCCAGCTAAAAACACCAATGACAACTGCAACAAAAAAATAGCCGGGCGTTCTGGTGGCCACCTGTAGTCCCCGCTACTTGGAAGGCTGAGGCAAGAGAATCTCTTAAACCCAAGAGTTTGAAGGTTGCTGTGAGCTGTGATGCCACAGCACTCTACTAAGGGCAACATATTGAGACTCTGTCTCAAAAAAAATAGCATAGTCCAGTATCTTTTTTTGAAGGTCTGTAGAGCACCCTTTTTGAGTGTGCCATTATCTTACAAATGACTTGTAAAACAAAAGCTGTTAATTTTATGTTACTTTCTTCCCTCTAAATTGTATTTTAAATTGCCAAAATTGCACACCACCTTTGAATTCTAAGTTTGATAAGGTCAATAGGCTTGAAAAGTAAAATAGTAGAATGGTAAAGATGTATCTTTGGAATATGGTTTAAAAGAAATGTAGTAACAGTGTAACCAGGGCCATGAAAAATTAATTTCTGGGTATCAAAATATATTTTACTGGTACCAAATTGCTGCAATTATGTTGACACATCTGTATTTGAAATCAATGGGTATGATTTCTAGATATATTGTTTTATTGCCATTAATTCTTTCAGCCTTGCTGAAAGCATTTTAAATAACCTTTTATGTGATCAGATGTGTTTATCAATGATTCACTGATTTCTTTTTTGGCTTGTTGAACTTGACCAAACAGAACATTGAGAAATAGTTTATACATGGTTTAAAAACAATGCAAAAACCATTTTCTAAGTCAGTTAACTCAACATCTATGATCCAAAGGTTACCCTTTTAGAAGGCTGCTAGAACTTTTTTTTGCTTGATTCAATATATCATAAATGTTGTGAAAATAAAAGAAGCCTTGTACGGGAAAAGGCAACATGATTGTGCTCTAATAAAAGCTGACATTAATTACAACATGGGAAATGGAAGCTCTATTAGTTTTAATTATAATTATAGGAATGCAATTTCAACTGCTGAATATTTAAAATAAAAAAATGCAAAATATTATGTTGGTAGAATAGAAATTTTTATTCAGGAGAAGGGAATAAAACTTGGATCAGAAGGCAGTGAGGACTTGAGAATAGATATTTAGGACCAATTTGGTGACTCAGTGCAGTGGGATCATGATTATATCTTGATATGAAGTTCTAAAAGAGGCAAGCCAGTACATCTATTCTCGTGCTTTCTTACTCTTTTTTTTCTAGCCTAATAATGCTGAACAAAGCAGTACAATTGTATTTTATTTTATTTTATTGGTTATCTTAAATTCAATGTGATTTTTTTTGTCTTTCTTGCCCATAAGGCCAAGTGACCACATAAGAAAGGTTAAATATGCATTGAGTGCTTCATTGGTATTGCCTCCTGAGAGTTCCTAATGTAATATTCCTTTTTTAATAAAGTCATGGCTATATTCATGCCAATATGAAAGGTTTTGCAAGTTTAGAATACCCAGGGAGGTGAGGCTGAGGCAGATATTTTAGATATTTATCAAAATATATTTTATTAAAGTTGCATATGTCTGTTGTTTGGTTGGTGGTTTGCTTTATGTTGTTTCATTTCATTTTATTTTATTTTCCAATATCTTAAGGAAGGCTTGTTGTTGTTGTTGTTGTTGTTGTTGTTTTGGTGGGCATATGAAACTAAAGTTTGACTGAAAAAAATATCAGCACATAATTTTCATATATTTTGATGGGTAATTTCACTGTCTGGAAGTTATTCTAAAAAATAGTAAGACATACACAGTGAATGAGAGATAAGAGGAGAATGTTAAAACACATCATAGGTAAAATCATGGATGTAAAAAATAATAGTTATCATAGATGTAAACATAGTGCAGGTAAAATAAGTTATGACTACCTATAAATGAAATGTTATGCCACAATTAGGAGTCAGGTTTTTGAAAAATACTTAATGAAATGAGATTATTGAGTTTAGGGGGGAAAAAGACTATTTAACGCATGACTCATGGAAAATAAGACACGGTACAGAAATATCCTGACTATAGGGGTGGTAATGTTATAAGTGATTTCTATTGTGTCTATAAAGTGCTTTGTATATTAACAATGCTTATATACTACTTTCCTAATCAGAAAAGATAAGTATTTTTAAAAAATTATTCACCTATTTAGAGTTGAATAAGACAGATGTCCAAATTAATCACTTTTATAAGTGAAAAGAATGCTAAGTGAAGGATGATATCATAGTCTCATACATTGCAAACTGAAACGACTTTATGTTAGTGTCTAGAACCACCTAAAATGAGAGAGGAAAAATTAATAATGCTAATTGGTGGATTCACATTCATCTCCCCACAGTACTTAAGATCCCAACAATAGTACTGTGTTCTTTGTACTTTGATGGGAATGAAACATCTTAAACTGGCATTTGGTTGAAGGGATCGTACATTGATAAGACGATTGAAGCTATTGAGGCCTTTTCCATATTCAAATTAGTTTAAAGATGCTTCCAGACCATCTGGTGGAGTCTTGTAGAGGGCTGAAGAAGAACTTTCAAGGGAAGAGGAAAATGGCTAAACTAAAGAAATAAAGGGGGCAGCACCTGTGGCTTAGTGAGTAGGGCACTGGCCCCATATACTGAGGGTGGCGGGTTCAAACCTGGCCCCAGCCAAACTGCAACAAAAAATAGCCAGACCTTGTGGCAGGCGCCTGTATTCCCAGCTACTTGGGAGGCTGAGGCAAGAGACTCACCTAAGCCCAGGAGTTGGAGGTTGCTGTGAGCTGTGATGCCACAGCACTCTACCAAGGGTGATAAAATGAGACTCTGTCTCAAAAAAATATATATATACATATATATATTTTATATATATATTTCATATATATATATTTTATATATATATTTTAAAGTGAGACTCTGCTCAAAAAAAAATAGTAAAAGGTAGGGGGTAAGAAAGAGACTCTGCCACTATGTATTTGCCAAAAAAAAATATTTTTGCATTTTTTAATTATGACTTTTAGGACCAGCCCTGCTGTTATTGATGAGGCCTTCTTTCAGTTTGCAGGCAGACAAATATTATTGATGCTACTTTAAATTGGGAGGTTGACACACATAGGTGTTTCAGAGAATTATAAATCTTCACACTCATGAAAGCTCTTAAAGCTCACCTACCTAAACAGCTTCTCCTGACCCAGCTTTTACAGATAAATAGTGGAGGCTCATCCAAGCTAAGTAACTTACTATTGCTTCCACAGATACATTGGAAGGCAGTCTAAACTAAAATCAAAATTTTCTAATTCTTAGTTTAGTGCACTATTCTTGGTTTTGCCTTTCTACTTAATTGTTCATGCTAATGGGAAATACTTCGTAATTTGTTACATATATTATTAATTATTCTAATCTAGATTGAGTAATTTTGTGTTTTTAAAGGCTATACATGATCCAGAGCACTAAAGAACATCTGCTTTAAGACTTGAGGTGCTTTCCCTAATTTGGGAGGAATACATTTCCTGTTAGCACCCAAATGTTATTCTATTTGTTAAGTGTTCACTGCTGTGAGGTAGAAAAATATAAGACCTCAAATAATGTTATTCTAGTGCCTTCTTAATGTTTTAAAATACGCTATAAACCAGTGCTTTTCAACCTTTATTTATCTCATGTCGCACTTGAACCTTCCATGGCATACTTAAATCATGTTGCTCAAAAAAAAAAATAGTAAAAAGAAGAATATATTCATTGTGCTCTGAACTTGTTTTGAAAATAATTTAATTAACAATCTTTAAAAGTTTTTGTGGCATACATAAGATTCTGTCACAGAAGACCAGTGTGCCATGACACACTAGATGAAAATCGTTGCCATAAACACTGTTAAGAATTGAGATTATTGGCTGGATGTGGTGTCTTAGTCCTATAATCCCAGCATTTAAGGAAGCTAAAGCAGGAGAATTGCTCCAGGCCAGAAGTTTGATGCCAGTGTACACCACATAGCAAGACTCTATACCACACACACACACAAAAAGGCCAGGTATGGTGGCTTGGCCTTTAGTCAAGGTGGCTTAGTCTGTAGTCTTGTTAGAAGAGGCTAAGGCAGGAAGATTGCTCAAGCCCAGCAGTTGGAGGTTGCCGTGAGCCATGACTTCCTCACTGCTCTCCAGCGTGGGCAGCAGAGCAAAGCGTCTTCAAAAAAAAAAATCATTTTCTTTCTAAATAATGAGTAATAGAAAAAGTGCCAAATTAATGGACTATCCAGTTCTAAAATTCTTTAATTATGTGAACTTAGTCTGAGCCTTCTAATTGAACTTCACTCTTTCTTTTCTTAATACCCTTGGATAGCTCAGTGGTTTACAACTTAAACAGTTGCTTTTGGACTTTTGTATTATTTAATCCATTATTTATAAGCAAGCTTTTGAGGGACAGCAGAACCCAAAAGAGATATAAAAAAGCTATTTTGGAAGAATAAGTTGCATTATTTTCTTTTTTTCATTTTAAATCTATCCTTTCTTCACCCCTGCAACCCCTGCCAAAGTCCACATACATCAATGCTTTCTTACCCCAGGGCTTTTGACTCACACATATCTTCTAATAAATGTTTCTTATTTCCTTTCTGAACAATTGGGGCACATTGGTAAACAACCAGAAATATACAACGATAGAACCACAATAGAAAAGCTTGCACATTTAGAGAGTGATTATCTGTCCTTAGCACACAGAAAAATTCAGCACAGAGAAATGGTGAAATAAATACTAAAACAAACACACAAAAAATACTCCAGGTTAAATATGTTAAAACTAGAACGTGTTTAACTTTCATCTGTAAGAGCTGACAAATATATCTGGTATTCACATAGACCCAAGCTGGCACATTAATCAAGAGATTTAAATACTCTTGGGTTTCTGAGATGGCAAGAGAGGAAGATTTTATGTTATAAACATGATTCAGTGTTTTTCTTTGTTGGTGGATACATATCCTAATCAAATAGGATAGTGGTAAAGTAATTCCTTCTTCTGCCTCTGTAACCATTGCTCGGACTTCCCTTTTCAGGGTTTATAATATGGTTTTAAATCGAAAGTTATAAGATGAAATCATTGGGTAACAGAGCAAAAATGACATGATTATTTTCTAGATCCACCCAGAAACATAAGTGCTGTATGTGTTCAAAGATGATTTGTAATACTCTGAATCAACCAATTTAACTTGCACAAAAGAAACAAACAAAAAAATCCATCAAAATTCATAAGGCTGAAATTACCCAGTGGTTTGTTTCTAAGCTGTGACTGTTGCATTTGTTACTACTCTTCGTATAGCAATATCTCAGAAATTCTGTCATCACAATATATTACTTTAAAAAACAATTTCTTATTATTTATCTACAAGAGGAGATATATGTTCTAGAAAATCTGGCCTCATAACATATTTTCTAATAAATTTTTCTGACTTCTTTTCTTAATAATTGGGGAATGTGTAAACACCAAAAATGTTGTCTGGGAAACCCAAGGAGCCCATGTTTCTAAAAGGAAGTTATTGAAATATGCTGGTTAGAGTCAGATGAAACACAGAAGGAGAGTGGAAAGTAAAAGTAACTGATACTTACTGATTCTGAATATCTCGGACCTGTCCTAAAGTAGAAAGTGTCATTATTTCTAAAATGAGAGGCCTCACCATGATCAGCAATTTCTTCCTCTTAAACATTCAGATGTCACTTACAATTCAGTATTTTCACATTGAAGAAATTATTTTTCAGAGCTTAGTTATTTTTTAAATTATATCATACTTAAGATTCTAATTAGATAACTAAAGAATGGAAGAAAGTAGGGTAGTATTTATCTACTTATAGTCCCTTAAAATGTGTGGAAAAGTCACCAAGTTCTGGCCAAGTGTGTGTTTTCCTCTTCTGAGAATCCTGAGGTCTATCTAGAGCCCTGCCTCCACCTTATGTAAGTAAAGGGGAAGGCCTAAAGTTATGGTAACCATAATATCTAGAACTCCTAGGTTCTTTAGTTTAAAACACCTAAAAAATTATTTTGGCATAGATATTGAACATAAATCAATCTATTTTGAATGCTATATATGGCTCCTAATAATTTTGAACTTGTATTCCATATATTACAATCATCAGGCTTTAAACACATCAAATAAAGAAGCTAATGCAATATACTAACTTTTTTAAAAATATGAAATATTTTATTTGAAAATATTCAAGTTAATTACATCATCTTTTATTTATATATTTTTGCAGCACCTAAAAGGGTAATTTCTAAAAAAAATACTGAATTTTTAAAGCCTTGAAAAACGTATGTTGAGTTAGGAAGTAATAATTTTACATATATACGTCTGTTCCCTTTTCAATGATCCTGCTCTGTCTGCATTTTGCTGGAAGATGGGATATATAGATCATTTCCTCACCTGCTTCTGTGAAGTTGGGCTCCAACATATGGCCATAATTTTATGTTTTACAACTTCATTTGCCAGATATTAAAATTTAAAAATATTAAATTATCATAATGTCATAGCAGACAAGTTTTCACAAGTTTAGCATCAAAGACTAGACAATTTTTATGCTTCTGCTCATCCCTTCTTCTGCAGCATGGCAGTGACCCCATCATCCGTCATTTAGAGATAGACACAGGGACGGTTGACGGTACTTTTTCCACACAGCTTCACTGAAAGAAAGAAGTGTTTTCTTGCCTCTGGAGTCAAGGACCAAGTTACAGATGGCTTTTAAAAGCTGTTGTACATGACTTAATAAAAAATAAATAAAAGCCATTGAATATTTAACACTATTCAGTATAGGACTAATCCTCCACAAATCATTTCCATAATTGCTCATAAATTGCTTTTTTCCCCCTAAAAACTCTAGATGTTTTTAAGTGTTGTCATGTCTAGTACAGTTTCCAATGAGCAGGCAGCGATTATGGCTTCATGAGTCTTGGCCTTTTGACCTGATATGTAGCCCTCCCAAGGGCCAACCACTGGCTCTGTTATATTACAAGGCCTCTTTTACTTATGGCCACATTTTCTCCTGTGGAAAGTGGCAGCCTATTTTTTCCCTCCTAACTCTAGAACTATTGCTTAAAGAAATTCAAGTGGAGAACCACTTGGGAACTTTAAAGAATGAGCTATTGATCCTTCTGCTTCCGAAAACGTTAACATCCTATCTATTTCTCTTACTTTTACAGATAATTTTCTTTTACTCAGCCAGTTATTTGTGGACTAGTAGATCACTTAATCTCTGATTTTTTTGTGCTTCAGTTGTGGAAAGTGACAGTGATGCCTTCCTAATTGATTTTGTTATTCTTATAGAGGATAGTGGAGGTCATGGATTGCCCTCACAATTTGACTTTGCTTTTTTATTGCTTAACGTGTCTCATATGAGATTTCTTTGTTGGTGAGTTAAAAATTGCAATTCTCCCAAACCAGTACACTGGTCCACTATATCAGTTTTTCTAAGAAATACTTAAATAAGCTCTAAATCTCCAGTTACAGTAAGTGGCATTGGCTAGTGATTTGATTTGAGAATTGAGACTATAGTCTGGATTTACTCTTATGCATTAACACAGGTCAAATGGACAGGGATTGCATTTTAAGTCACTAATGGAAGGCTGAATGCTGTCTTAAACCAATCATATCAGTTTTACCCATGACTGATTGATCCCTAGGGGCAGAGCCCTGTAAGCATTTTTCTTACATGAATGGACGCTATAGAGCCTGGACTTTCATTCATAAAATGGAGACTGAAAGGAAACACACACACACACACACACACACACACACACACGACTCTGGAACGTCCATTTATACAGAGTTGAAGGGTGTAGTATTCCATCAGCTGCTGCTTTTGCCAGCTGACTGGAAGTAATGATTAATGCTCATTGGCCTTGCTTGCCTGTAACCCGACTCTATTTATGGCCTTGCCGTGTTCCTAATGTATAGTGAATGAGAAGACAACATTCTCAAATCAGAAACATAAACAGGAACTGGTGGGTCTGAATTCCATTCAAATATGTCATTTCAGCCCCACAATGTTTGTCTAACTTGGACATTACAGGCAGGAAAGGGGGAAGGGAGAAATAATCTGCTGTGAGTTGTACTAGCTTGGAAAAAGGAAATTAGAAGGGGGCGGAGTGTACTTTTTTAGTGTGAGACTTTTATTTTGTATTTTCTCAATAAAACACCCAGACTCTTAGGCCCAGAACTGCTTCTTGTGAGTGGGTGACATGAATATACAACTGTTTTTGTAAATAGAACTGAGATTTGAAATTAAACGAGACAATTTAAGGATGCTTGTTTGGATGTCTCGTGTGTGTGCGTATGTGTTCATTTCAGGCATGTGGACAAAAGTGGGAAGAAAAATCACAGTTTTTTACAGTGTATATGTATGTACGAGTATGTTTTTAAGTTTAGGATATTGTTAAAGAATTTTTTACACTTAAGACTTCTATGCTTGAGTTAACTATTTGGTAGGTTTGTGGAAAAGGGAGGCATTTTACTTCAAAAAGATATTTTCATCAACTTGAAAATGATTTCAAGGGATTTTAGTCAGATTAAACAGATGGTTATTGTTCATCTCGTGTGTGTGTGTGGTGTCCGCGCACGTGTGGTTTCTGTTTAGTGGTTTCTAATACAATCTGGAAAATTTTACAAGGAAAAGTAATTGAAAGATAAATATGATAAGAATCAAAAAGCAAAGCCAAAAGAAAGTAAGTGTGTGTTAATGGTATTTATTTAAATATTCTCCTTAATGTAGAAAAGTCTTTTTGAACTTTTCATTCTGTTAACTTTCTTTTTAGTGTTTGACTCCCTGCAGTTCACTGCTTCATCTACATGATCTGTTTTGATTTATTCTTAGCATTAAAAAGGAAAACCATCTCCTTTGTCTGACACTGGAAACATTTTACTAAATCCTGGGCCTGGGAGCTATGTACTGTTTGTGTCATACTGAGCACATTTGTAACCTCTTTTGCCTTCAGTGTCTTCATGTAAAAAAGGGGCTAATAGATCCCATCTCCGAGTGTTTTCGTAAGGATTAAATATAGTTATGTTTGCAAACTTATTGCATATACATACATTAGGGGTGTAAGCAATTACAAAGAATTTCTCTTGGTATGGTTTTATTTTGTCTCAATATTTCTGTATAACTGCTAGCCCTTTAATAGGATGCAATTATTATTTCCAATAATTAAAAATATGCAATTTGGGGCTAGAAGATAAAAGTAAGAGAGATACTCTTAAAACAATAATATTGTGCACGTGTCTAGCAAGATGCTGTTATACTGAACTTATTACCAGTATTATTCATGTTCAAAGCAAATAGAAAAGCCCGTCTGAATACTGCAGTGATCCAGGGAGAGATGAAGGGGAGAAGGCAGGGCTGTTTGTGGTGTGTGGGGTTTTTGTTTGTTTGTTTGTTTTTCAGTTTATGTAGATTCCAGCAGAGAAGAAATTCAGGATGGAAGCTCCCTGTTAAAACCTCTATCTCTTCAGATTTTTTTTCTCCTGTGCGCCCCATTTTGGCAGCTAGTGGCGTCCTTTCTCCTATTTTCTTTCAAGCCTCTGTTAATTGTCAGAACACAGTGTTATCTGCTAAATACGCAAAAGTTACAATTGTGCTGACATTTCCTATCACTTTGACTTTAGCTTTAACTTCAGCTTAATAAAACCATCACAGGCTTGTGAAAGTTGTAAAATTATAAGTAAGTCTGGCAGATCATATAAGCTAATCCTGCTAGAATTGGGCCGTTATTTGTGTGGGATACTGGCCCCAAATCCCTCAGATTCTTGTAAGAGAAGTGTGTGATTTTGTAGGTAAAAATTCGATTTAACACTATGTAGCCCTAAAGGGTTTTTTGTTTGTTTGTTTGTTTTTAAGACAGAGTCTCAGTATGTCACCCTTGGTTGAGTGCTGTGGTATCACAGCTCACGACAACCTCAAACTCTTGGGCTTAAGCAATTCTCTTGCCTCAGCCTCCCAAGCAGCTGTGACTACAGGTGCCCACCACCACGCCTGGCTACTTTTTGGTTGTAGTTGTCACTGTTGTTCAGCAGACTGGGCTGGGTTTGAACCTTCCAGCCCCCTGCATGTGCCCGTGCCCTAACCACTGCACTAGAGGCACCGAGCCCTAAAGTTTTAAAAAGCTACTCAATTAAGATAACTGCATTTATTTATTTTACTTTTTCTTTTCTTTTCTTTTTCTGCTCTTTGTAGATTTTGTAAGTGCTATTGTAGGCATATGAAATCTAACTAAAACTAGCATAATTCCCTTCCTATACTTAAAGTCTGTCAATGGTAGATTGAGTGTATAAGGTATGCTGAAAGTAATATCTCTGCAGATTTTACATGCTTTATAGTCACAGTTTACTGGAAACTCTGGAGAGAAAGATCACATCTAACTGTGAATGCGGAAATACTAAATTCATCACTCTTTTCTTAAGATTTAAGCCATCTATGAGGTTCAGTAACTAAGACATTATGTTCACCTTGAATCTTATGACTGACAACAAATAGGTTTTATAAAACTCGACTTTTTTCCCATCACACTTGTTTTCTTCCTCACGTGAATTCAGACATACTAACACTGGGCCTTACTTTAGGAGTTATTTACTTTTAGGTTTATTCTGCAGTGGAGTGGTCATATGGATGTAAAGAATTTCTTCCCATTAGCATCCTTTTAAGGAAACTTCGTAAATTGTATTTTTTCTGATGGCCTACACCAACTGTATAAATGTGCCAAGCAAAAACACAGACTAAAAGCATGTATGTGATGCATTCACATTCAAATACATCTTAAAAAAACTCAGTTATGCATTCTAGAAAATCTTTGAATTTTAAACATAAACCGTGAAATTACCAGGAAATAAGAAGAAATAAACAAAAAACAATAACAGATTTGAATTTAGTCACATACTCACACAGGAGTTAATCAAGTGGATAATAAATCTGTCTTTGCATTGCATACTTACATAAAGGCAAAACACATTAAAACACAACATCAAACCTATTCCTGTTTTGTTGTGATTTCTCTTTTCCTCGTAGACATTTCAATGTGTAACTTGTACATAGCCCATTGCTGCACGAGTTTAACCAGAAGCCTCAAATGAAAGAGGTTTATTCCCCCCTTATTTAGAATTTACAATATGAAATAAATCAAGATTTGCATATTATTTGATAGCAAAGCAATTTCCACCACCTCTGTAGAGATATCGCAGACAATCGAGGCTAATCTTTCCTGTCTGTTTTGGCCTCTTGTAGCTCCTGGAAGTTTTGACCAAACCATTCTGTACTACTGGGCAGCATATATGTATATCAGAACACCCTGCAGCATTACATGTGCAAATTCCAAAGTGTACGTAGTGGTCAAACCCTTGGTAAAGCTTCCCAAATCAGTATTATGTTTGTCAGCCCTCTGGAAATAGAGAAAGCAACATTTTTTTTAAGGTTCTTGGCCTGTGTATCTTAATTTATAAAGAATTTTAGTAATATTACTAAAGGTTAAGACTAATTCTATTAAATGGCCTAGGGTGTTAGTTTATTTTTCTTAACTTCCCCTACATCGACCAGTGCATTAAAATGACAACAGTGTTTTGCTCCTTTGACTTTTTGTAGCATATTAGATCAGCTTTCATCACCATAAACTCATCTGCAACAAATTATAGGCAGTTAAATTTCTGGAAGCTGATTTGGCCAGTTCTAATAGCATGTCATAGAGCTCTTTGATCCACAAGTTTTGAAATAAATAACATTCTTTGTCTTAAATTAGATTGACATAATTAAATTTTTAGATTGAATTTAAAACTTTTAAAGCCACAGTCATCTAAGATCTGACATCTAGGGGGAATATTGTAAAAAGAAACTCAGAAGAGGTACCCCGTACATGGTTAAAAATTCTATAGGAGATTCTGGCTTAAACCTTACAGATCACAAATTTATTTAATGTTAAATCAGTGTATTTTAAATATCATAGGTTAATGGATTTGGAAAAATATTTCAGAATAAGAACACTAATAAGCAACAAATCAGCCATCTCATGTGTTTTAAGAATAGCAAATTAAAATACAAATGTAACTTATTCAGATACCTAGCTATTTCTAGGTTTAAGTAGTGTGGTTCACTCAGTTTAAATACTCATGAGGATCACTAAAAATAGATTCTAGTTTTAATAAATGCCATATTAATATATCCCTATAGTATGTACTTGATGTGTGAAATGTATAGGACTTCCCCAATATGGCCCTGCTAGCAACCTTTTTAAGGGTATCATTGTTACTGTTCCCAATTTACAAATGAAGTTGAAAAAGTTGTTAAATAACTAACAAAATATACTCTCATGAAACGTCAAACCTGAGATTCAACAACAAGTCTATTAGATGACAGTATAAGTATGTTGTCATTTTTACATTTTTTTCATAGGCTAAACTATAACTTATCAGTGTTTTTTTTTTTTTTTTCAGTTTCTGGCCAGGGCTGGGTTTGAACCTACCACCTCTACCACCTCTGGCATGTGGGGTCAGCGCCGTGCTCCTTTGAGCCACAGGTGCCGCCCCATTGTTGTTGAATTTTCTAATTTTTATTCATGAAAAAACAGAAATAACTACAAATGCAATGCCTCCCTTCCTTGCTGCAAAACATTGGCCTTTGAAGTAGCCACTTAGCTAGTTTAGATCTTACTTGAGCATTTAGCAAAAGTTAAAATGTAATGCCAAACTTCATTGGTTGGATTTTTTATTAGATAAGGTAGAAATGAAAGCAGCAGGCAATTTAATTAGCAGTAATTTTTCTGGGCAAGTCATTACTTTGATGAACTTCAGAGCAATGTTTATGGCTCCTAATTAACCATGTTAGTCATTTGATTGAATAATCACTTTGGAAATGTTTCTACAATTTGATTAGAGTCTGACCCACTCTGATAGTCATAAATTAACTGATATCACTTTAGAATAACATGACTTTAGTTACTTTATGGGAATAAACTCCTCTTAGCCATGTTTTTTCAGGCGTCTCTGTACTGTATAAGGATACCAATTTTAAGGATAGGCTAAATTTAAGCAATGCCAGCCAAGTGTCTCAATTTTAAGAGCTAGATGTTAGTTTTATTTATTCAAGAGTATAAAGTAATAAATAGTATTAGGAATTGGCAGAAAAACAATTATATTCTCTCTCTCTCTTTTTTTTTTTTTTTTTTTTTTGAGACAGAGCCTCAAGCTTTCACCCTGGATAGAGGGCTGTGGCATCACAGCTCACAGCAACCTCCAATTCCTGGGCTCAAGTGAGTCTCTTGCCTCCATCTCCCAAGTAGCTGGAACTACAGGCACCCGCCACAACGCCCGGCCATTTTTATGTTGCAGCCATCATTGTTGTTTGGCGGGCCCAGGCTGGATTGGAACCCGCCAGCTTTGGTGTACGTGGATGGCGCCTTAGCCCGCTGAGCCACAGGCGCCGAGCACAATTATATTCTCATATGTGTATTTTCTTTCCAAATTGCCATTCTTTGCTTTTTTAAGAATTTATATTAGAAGTTGGGTATTTGGAAGTATAATGGAGATGCTGGTGTTAGACTTATTATATAAGTCATTAATTTATTATAAATTTTATACTAGCATATTCTAAAATAGCTTAGATTAATAGAAATTGTGAATAATTTTAGAGAGTAAATACAGGAGTAAAAAAAATCAGCCATTTCAGTAGGTACATATTCATGAAATTATTCATCAAATCTTATATTTGATGTCAATTTTCTAGTTTTCCAGGAGTGTGTTAATTTTGTATGATGTTAAAATGCTTTCATAACGTGTTCCTTCACATTTGAATAGTAGCTTTCTTAGAAATGTTTGCATTTCCTTTCTTCCTCCTTTTTCTCCCCTCTGGGAAGAAAATACTGCATTTAGACACACTTACATGTAATAGAATTTAGCCTATATGTTTTCCTCTCGCTGCTTCCAGAGTCAGCCAGCTGTTTTTACAGCCGCACTCCAGGTGTGCAGCAGTCAATAAAAGTATTTTGTGGCAGGGTGTCAACCTTGGTACAACAAAATGCTTTCCTCCGTGCAGCTGCTGAGCTGATGGCAGAGTTGTTAACACTGTCCGGGCCCAGATGCTTTGAAGGACCTTATGCTTGGCAATAAATCAAAATAACATTAAAAATTAACTTCAAGTGCTACTAGTTAAAAAGTTGGGCTAAAATGGATTGCTAACTATTGCATAGCCCTAAAGATCAACTACAAATGTGACCTTTAATAAATGCAGGTATCAGTACACAAGGTTAACTCTGCCTTTTGTAAGATCAGAACTACATACCACATATGGACAGAAAGCATGCTGTGATAAAACTTTTGTTAACAATCTTACACTATTTTCAACTTGTAATCTTTTGAAAGGTTCCAAATGTTACATTTTTTAAAGTGTAATTGGTATTAAATGCTTTGCTATTTACACAGAATGCTATGGGATTACAAATTTATTCCATAGACATTCTGAAACATGTTTGTAACTTGTGAAGCTGTTGCAAATACATCATCATATTCATGTGGGGTTACTGTTTGATCCGATTTTAGCAAAGGTGATTTGGGTAAAACTTTGAATTCACATCCTGGTCAAGAGAATCAGCATTCACTGTGCTATAAACTTCATTTTTCCATTTCTCTTGTGTTCGCTGCCTAAAACGTTAATTTCCTTTTGCTGGTCTCTTCAGGGGACCCATGTCAGTTTTTGTAACTCCCCTTCTCGGTCCTGTCCATTGATCAACACGACTCTTCTCTGACCAGTGTTTTCCTCTTTCAGAAGTGCCTAGCTGCCACTCCATTTACATGAGGCAAGAAGGCTTCCTGGCTCATCCCAGCAGAACAGAAGTTAAGTGTTCCATCTTTGGAATTCTTTGTAAATATCTTTTAGACTAATCAAACATCCCAGGTTTGCGGTCACTTGATAAATCATCATATTCTTTGTAAAAAAATCATTGGTGTTTCCTAAACCATTATTTGAAAACCATCTATTTAAAGTAAAAGGAAGATTTATTTAGGTCCTGATATCTTGGTTGTTAACATGAGTCACACACATAGAACCAGCTGAAAAGTGGATTTCTATATTCCTTTTTGCCAACAAAAAAAGAATTCTTTTAAATCAGAAGTTATGCTTTATAGATATTAGTGCTCCTTTGTACTGCTCTAATGAAATGTTTTGCTTTTCAGACCTAACAGTTTTGGAATAAAATGCAGTAGATTTAAAAGTTTTAACCATTAAATTTTCTGGATTTTACATTTGGGGGCAAGTCATTATGAAGAGTGAAATTTTACATAAGAGTCTTAGAGGAGTTTTTCTTGTTGACATGACTGTGGTAACCATGGTGAGAAGATTATGCTCTAAGGGACTTAGATAGCAGCAGAGTGACAGATAAAAGTGATGTTTGTCTGGATATAAACCCCGCTAATGGATTTCTGGATATGTGCATGGTGCTTGCCCTAAAACCTCTATGTCTCTTTGGTAAGACTGACTTAAATACATCTTTTTAAGTTAGGTCTAATATTCATTATTTTGCATACATGATACTAATAGAAATTTAAAGGGTGGTATGAGATGGAAATTCCAAAATAGTTGAGGCCAAAAGTTTTGCACAAAATTCAATGTAATTGTTGCTGCTGTTAATATGATGTACTCAACATTGAGACCAGTACATTTGAGAAATTGTACCAAAACTATTTGAAATTTCTTTCTGGTAATTAAAAATAGCAATTAGGATAAGGTCCACAGTCAAAGATATTTGGAATAGAAAATGATTGTGAAAAGCTGTGAATGTATTTTAACCTTTTCTATGGACTCAGTTATGGTACAAGAAAAAAAGGGAAAGTTTTGTTTGTTACTGTCTTGTTTACTGAAGACAAGAAAGGTAACCTACCTAAATATAGTAGAACCTCCATAGTTGACTCACCTCCTTACATTGCCCACCCCCTTAAATTGGCCAATTTTCATACACCATACACGCACCACGTGCTCATAGCAGTGCAGTAGGCCTGGTTCCTTCTGTGGACCACTTCTGTATGTTCACCAGTCTGTTATACTCCCTGGGTAATCCACTTATGCAGGTTCTACTGTATATCTATAAGGTAGTAAGAGGGTGAAAATCTATCTCTTTCAGAGTCTCAGTGTAATAATGCAAGGTAAATACCAGTATTTCGTTTTGATTTCCCTCTCTTCATATTGAATAATGAAACTTAGACAAAACTGAAAAAGTTAATGACACATTATAAACACTCGGGTTTTCAATGTTTACATGAGTTCCATGAGCTCTAACATGGGTTGGTAATAATAAATTTGTATATATCACTCTGTGTGAGGAACTAAACTTCATATATCAAATCATTAAATCTCTAAAAGGGATTAAAATCAACAGCAGCTATCATCCCCATTTTATAGATGAGGAAACGAAGACACAGAGGTTAAATAAATATTATGTCCAGGGTCAAAGAGCTGAAAAGTGGCAGTCATTTTCTATCACATTTTTGTATTAATGGTTGTATTTTGAAGTATTTGTGAACTTCATTTCTATCATGAATAAATGTATTCCATTCCCCCCACCCCCCACAGGCTGTATGTTTGAAAAGGGCCCAAGGCAGTTTTATGATGACACCTGTGTTGTCCCAGAAAAGTTTGATGGTAGGTTTTTTTCACTGTGCTTCATGTTTTGATTTTCGTAAAAAAGAATGATTATCCTTGCCTTTTCTGAAAACAGTTGACTTCCCCACTTAAAGATTTCTATACCCATTCTTTATCATTCACTCATTCTAGCTAAACCGGACATATTACAAATTTTCTCTTTCTTCCACCCATCAGGAACCTTTTTTCTTTTGTCTTGTGAGAGAGTTCATTTTGGAGGATGTAGTCAAAGAGCATCCTTCTTGCTGAGCTTTGTGCAGGGTAAGAGGGGGCTTTCCATTGCCCTGCCGAGCACATGCAGCTGGTTACTGGAGAGTTATTGAAAGCTGATGCTGTAATTAACAAAGCGGTGCAGAACGCTGCTACTGTGGATGCCTGATGACTAATGCAACCTCCTTTCTTTTATTGTTCCTGAAAAGATGCATTATGGAACACAGGAACAACATAACTGTCCACTTAGTCACTGATTGTTAGTCCCTCTTTTTTTTTTTCCTGAGATGTTGTACATTGCTAATGTAGCATTACTTTGTAATTACTTAAAAGGGAGTTACGAAAAGCATTATCTTTTAAATGTCACTCACCATGACAATGAAAAGTTTCCAGATTTTAGAAAAAGGTGAAAAGGGTGTCAAATTTGAGAGAATTTATTTTATCTTCTTCTTCTGTTTTTATTTATTTTTATTTTTTTGGACAAAGGTGGCAGAAGTGTGCATCTTCTAGGAAGCTTGGATAAAAAGTGAGCAGTTAATTGATTTTGTGGTTCTTCAGCCTGGTCTTCATATTTCCTGCTTTGATTGTTTAACAGGAAATGAGCAGAGGGCCCTCTGATTAGCTGATTGCACAAACTTTGGGGATCACTGCTGTAATGACTTGGGAGCTCTCAGAAGTTATTAATTGTCATTATTTAAACAGCAAAGTACATGCTCAGATTGCTTTTCAATCTCTAATTAGTTGCTTGAAGACTATGCTGTTTTCTTGAGCTTTTTTCTATTCTTACTCTTCTCAGAAGGGATGGAAAGTCTTAGGAAGATACGCTTCCTCAGGCCTCTTTAAATCCTAAATTCATTCAAGGCAAAACCCCAATAGGGGTCACTTTCTGAGTTGTGTTCTACAATAGATGCTCATTTTTTTTTAATAATTTTATTAAATCATAATTAGATGCTCGTTTTTAAGCTGTGTTTCTGGGGTCCGACTATACTATTCAGCACCATTAGCAGAGCATCGCAATACTTAAAACACAGCTTTTTCTCTTGGGACAAAATAAAAATTCTCTACTTCTTTAATGACCTTCATTATTTCTTTCATTTTTGGTGAGCTTCTTTAATGACTTTCATTATTTCTTTCATTTTTGGTGATTTTCAGAAATCTTGAAAATTAGTAAGGCCATGTCAAGAAAAGAAACCTCAAAAAAAAAGTCTCAATATTATGGACAGAATTAGGAGGTAATCTGCTAGGTCCCAGTCACACTAATATTTAGGAAATAATCTGCCTTGATTATTTATTCCCTTTGGCTTTTAAATACTCTTCAATTTTATGCTAAAATTGGAAGATAGTATTTGTCTTGTATTTTGTAAATGGAAAACAAGAAGAAAGAAAATCAGTGGATTTTTTTGTTCCTTGTACAAGATCAGTGCAATCAGCCATATTTCTAAGCAGAAGCAATATAGAGACTGTAAATTTTATGTTTTTCACTCTATCTGTGTAATTGCTCAGTTACACCCATAAAAAAATTTGTGAATCTCAAAAGGAAAAACTGACATAAATAAAATTGTCATTGAAATCGAGATGGATATACACTTCTATAGTTGAGACCAAAGCAGCATAATGATTTTTTTAGCAGCTATTGACTGAACAATTTTTTATTTTGGTTTCGGTTATTAAAGTGTTGCTCTTTCTGTAATTATTTTTTACTTTTTTTTATTAGCTCATGAGCACATAGATGATGTAGACATGAATGCATTTATGGAGCATAATGTGCTGATTTCATAGAGAATTAAGAACATTTATATCACACTGGTTAATATATACTTCATCTTGTTTACTTAATTATTGTGTTCAGACATTTATACACTAAAAAGGATATTTCAGAGGAAAGTTTGTGATTTAGTCTCTCTTTTAAGAGAAAGCTTGTGATATAGTCTCGTTTATAATTCACACTTAATGTGCCTAGATCGGTTTGAATATGTTGTCTGAATTGTTTCTTTAGTGGAGAAGAGTAATCTATGTGCTAACAGTGATACACCTGTCAGACCCTAGACACTCCATCCCCAATGCAACCAGCTTCACATTATTTTTAAGATGGTTGACTGGAGACAGAAGTAAATAATCAGAAGTCACAAAATGGAGTATATATAATACATATATATATATATTTTTTTTTGTAAAGTCAAGATTACTGGCTAGATTTATTCCAGAAACATTGCAAGACTAACAATGATCTATTTAACAGATTTTTATATAATATATGAAAATTAAATGCATACAACACAAATCGTTCTTGTTTAAAACTATGCACAATGTATATATTTTTAAATTGGACTTTTAGAAAAAGAATAGCAAGCTAAATTCCAGTGAGCGAAATATAAATAAGAGCTAAAGAAAAATGAGAGTATTTTCATTTGTAGAGGAAACCAGATATGATGGTAATCCACTTTGCCCCGAATTACCCACAAGATTTTCTAATTTATATATAACAAAGAGTTTAAGACACTATTACTTTTACTCTAAAATATTTGCATTAAAATTTTAGTAGTTTGTCATTTGCAGATCAGGGAGGTGTTTGCAAATATAATTTGTACAAATAAATTGCCCAGAACCTAAAATTGATTACTCCCCTTCACTATTGCTTAAAGCAGTGACTAATGGCATTAACAATGACAGCAAAGAAGTGTGACTGCATACTGTGGTTTTTAAAGAAATCAATTTCTTAAAAGATAGTTTTAGAAAAGTTCTATAAATAAATGACACCTGTGTGTCATTTGTATTGACACATGATTTATTCTGCACCTGTTTACATTTATATTGACCCAAATGTGTGGTACGTATCATGGCCTGTTGCATAGATTGCTGGTCCATATTCAGCCATTAACTATTTTAAAATCACTGTTTAATAGTAGCATTATATTTCATAGAAACTCATAAAGTGGTTGTGTTTTAACCATGTTAGTGCTTGTTTTTGTGAAATTTTATTGAAATAACATAATTTGCCTAATAAAAGACACTTTGAAACTTTTTAATTTAGGGGACATCAAACAGGAACCAGGAATGTATCGGGAAGGACCCACATACCAACGGCGGGGATCGCTTCAGCTCTGGCAGTTTTTGGTAGCTCTTCTGGATGACCCTTCAAATTCTCACTTCATTGCCTGGACTGGTCGAGGCATGGAATTTAAATTGATTGAACCTGAAGAGGTTAGTTCAGTAGATTTTGATAAATCAGAGTCATTATAAAACAGAGAAACTAATATATTTGATTAATATGCCAAAAATGTATTTTTTTAAATTTTGGAATTTTAGGAAAACTTTCTGAATTAGAATGTATGCAGAGAGAAAGCATGTCTACATTTAAAATCATCAACGAATTGCATATTCCTTCCAGTTGAATATAATCCTACAGATTTGATTTTGAAGAGTATCAAACAGAGCCTCATTAACATAAGACTTAATTCAAGAATGCCTGCTTGAGAAGTTTCCAAAGGGGCATCTAAGTTAGAGAAGGAGGCAGGAGTGTTCATAGTCCTTAGGGAAGAGGAGGCGTGTCCTCTAACAATCAGCTAGTTCTGGAGATGGAGGAATTATTCTTTCAAATTAACAGCCATTGTTTGGACAATTTATATTTTGTCAAGAGGGTTTGAAAGAAACATTTAGGGACCAAAGTCATGTGCAAGAAAATAGTATGTGTGTGTGCGTAGGGAGAAACATCTATAGGGGATGAAGGCATGCAAGGGTCACACTGGAAAATTCTCAGTCTTTAAGTGTCTCTTCTGAGACAAAGGCCTGATGAAATCATGGCTTCCCTTTGATTGTCAGTGACATGTGTTTCAAGTCAACTGGGCTGTGTACACTCCGTTGGAAAGTTGAGAAGAAGTTTAAAATATTGCCCTAGTTTGTAAGAAATCACCAAAATGAAACCGACTCAGATATCTATAATATTGTAGGGATAAATGGAACACAACCTAAACCAACTGTCCAGCTATCATCTCCATCCCACTCGCCAACATATAGGTGGAGGATTTCCATGAAGAATTTTAGTTCAGTTTCATTCTTCCTAGAATATCTCAGTTCAGTTTCATTCTTCCTAGGACCAGCTTTAGGCTGAAGGCTAGTAAGTTTACTATAGCATAACTCATCAGTAGCATTTTGGACCTGTCTAACTTATCAGTACCATTTTGGACCTCTGAGAAAGTTGACTATTACATGAAATATTTTTCTTACAATTAAAATTGAATGAGTTTACACCAGCCAAGACAACTGTGGGAGATTTTGAGATAATGTACCTGATAATGCTATAGGATCTAATCCTCAGGAATATGGAAAAATTTAGTAAGGCTGAGAAAATTTTGAACCTAAAGTGATTAGTTTCATATACATTGGGCATCCACAACATAGGCAACTGGGCCCATCCATCTTATATTTTCTGTCTTTGTTAAACCATGTATTCAATTATAATCAGATAATATGTCCTAATTTGATATTCAGAAAGTAGTGTTACATCATGTATTAAAATTTAAGAGATGATCTGACTCTGGAATGCATAAAATTATAAAATAAGAGGAGCTGGTTAACTTAAATCGACTTGAGTTTATATCAATATTTGAGTAGCACTAGTGGTTTAGCTTTGCGATGTCTCCTTGTGCACCAGGTATACACAATTAGGGCTCAATATCTGAATTTGAAAATACCCGTTATCTAGGATGATGTTTGAATGTTTGAATTTTGTAATGTGTTTACAGCTTAATTTAACTGTCAAAGAAAATTAGTTTTTCTGTAGATGTACTTAATGATGTCACTGAAAGAACCACAAAAATGTGGAAGCACTAACAAATTGAGACTGGAAAAACTTAACCAAGTAATGGGAAAGCCTTTAACATGATGGGAATGTGTGCTCTTCACCTCATGGAAGATGTTAATAATCCCTGCAAGAGTTGGTTTGTGCTATAATGAGGACGTTCATCGGGGATTTGTATCAGTTAAACAGTTATTTCCCTCCACCTGTGATTAAAATAAACTGAGCAGAAACAGAATTTTTATTTTTTCCATATATTTCTTAAGGTAGGGAACATTACTGAATTATGTCAGTAATTCTTGAACCACTCAGAAGATTAAAAATCCTATGCAAGCAATTAAGTTCTTTATAGAACCACTGTTGACTTTTATGACAATCAAGTTTGAATAAGTAGATTTGACCAGATGACCATTAAGCGCCATCAAATTCTGAATTTCTGTGATTTTTACATGCAGGGAAGAAATACAGTTACATCTGTTCTATACAACAAACTGACATTCAGACAACTGTTCCGTAACAGACTCATAAAATAAAAACGGACTGGGTAATTCAGAGTCAGTAGACCATTTCCAAATAATAACTAACTCAATGGGAATTGGGCAATAAGGATTGAATGTCTCCTGAGGCTTTTGTTCAAAATGAAACCTCCCATTTCTGATTACTACATTGCTCACTGTTGCAATTATTTCCACGAGGTAATGACTGTGGTGTCTTGTTTAGATTTCTTCTTTGGAAAGGGTTCATGAAATTTGTTTGGCCTTTGTGGCCACGGTCACCCTCTTCCGTCTACTGCCGAGCAGCTCCTTGGCTGTCTATGTCACACAGCTCATGAAAGATGTTTCTCAAGCCATCTTGTTGAAGTTACTCATGGGTTCCATTTCTGTATGGTTCATTTTGATGTTTAAAATGATATTTGAGTGGGACTCCAGAACTGCACTGACTATCTGCTCAGGCAACTTTGGATAACTTTAGCAAACACATACTCTTTTAAATCTCTCTTTCTGAGGATTTGATATCAGAGATGTTGTTTTTCCCCCTCATCATGAATCCTGGGGAGTTGTTCCAGGAAATAATTGTTAACCAAGTTATAGATCTCAGTGTAAGTCTTTTTAAGCTGGAAGACTTAGCAGTTAAGTCTGATAGCTAGGTTCCAAGTATGGTTTCCCAGTTTGCTGTTACCAGATTCAAGCATGGATTTTAAATGTAAGTTGAATAATGCTTGAACTATTAGAACGTTATAGTTATTCCATTTGACAATAAGGGTGAATGCCGTAATGCAATCGTCTTTTTACTCCCTCACTAACACCCTAAGTTTTCAATTGAGTCACTGGAAGCATTCCCACCTTTTCTCTGATTCCGTATTGAAAATTATGCCTTGGCATTGAGTAGTGCTGGGTACAGTGATGATTGCTGGGTCACATGTGAAGGCTGAGTAGACTTTCTTAGTTGGCGGGTGTTCTACCTGGCCTGGGAACTATTTATGGTTACCTGTTAATTTGAAACTTGATATTTTGTCTTTATCTCCTAGGCATATTGCTATATCCCATTTCTCTGGACATATAAGGAATATGGCACTAAAACAACTCTAAGAATACATTTCATTGTTTTAAACTGTCTACTAATACCCTTGATACTGAGAATTAACTGGCATCGTAAGAGTCAAACTCTGTTTATGGTATTGAAAAATCATATTTCTCTCCCCTAGAGACCTCCACACTGTTTTCTTAAATTTTGTTGTGAATATTTCATTTTCTAGGTGCATGCTGGTGTGTTTTTAGAAAAGAATCATTTATAAATGAATAAGTGTTGAGAAATTGTTTAATTTAAGGAGATATTAATAATTTATTTTCATGCCACCTTAGGTTTGCATTCTGTTCAATGACGGTGTCTATTAAAGAGTCGCCGATGTCCACTGTTAAGCTTTTGAAAGACATTTTATTTAGAAAATGCTTCTATTTCCTATAGCTTTGAGAAATTTCTTATTGCAAGAAGAAACCCCTTATTTCACTATTGTTCAGAACATTTATATTAAAATAAAGTTTATCTTTGGACAAATAAGATGTACCACCTGCCACTGATTGTGTGCTTGGATGTAATCTTGTTCCAGTTATGTTACTTCCTGCTAGTCTTAAAAAAGCATACTGATGGATGTGACCAGAGTACGTTTTTTATTTTCATTCAGAAAAGACAAATTAATAATAGAGAAAATAGCAAGGATTTGTGTTTTCAAAAGAAAAATAAACAGTCCTGGAGACAGGTTATTGCTAATAAAGTGAAGAGAAACAAAACGATCTGTTTGAGAAGCATTCTGTTTTGGTAGAGGTGAGATAGAGCACAAGTTGGAATTTCATGGAAACGAGGGAACTCACTAACCCTATTAGATAATACTCTCTTGGGGTTGCCTCTATTTATATGGCAGCTGCAGTTTCTGCTCAGACTAATAAAAAGTGGAAATTAATGAGTAAGTGACTCTAGCTGGAGTAGCAAAAACAGGCTATACTATTCTGTATCATGTGTCAACCGGCCTGGGCAGGTGATGAGGTGGGGATGTAATGTAGAACTTACATAGTTAACCACCTTCACCTTCCTACATTGACCACCTCCTTAACTTTACCTAATTTTCAAAGACCAGACAGGAACCACATGCATGTGTCAGTACAGGAGGCCTAGTTCCTTATGTTGACCACCCCTGTATATTGACCAGTTTGGTACAGCATCCTGGGTGGTCAACTTGCAGAGGTTCTACTGTATATACTGCACACATTGAAGAAGGTTTTCCAAAAAGTTTTATTGAAGAACCCTGCCTTAATCAAACAACACTGCTCCTTCAAAGACACATAATAAAAAGATCTAAGCATTTTTTATTAAAAAACAAAGTAGACATTCTGCCTTAGAAATTTTTGTTTGTGGACTCATATGTAGTGACCTTTTCTACTTCCTTCTTACTTTTAGCAACCAATTACAATTCTCTAAATGCATGTTTAATTCTCCAGTGAATATTGGCTAAAGTTTTATTCTGATGCTGCTTCAGGCAATAAAAATTATTGATGGTTTAGTTTATTAATTTGTATACCATGTCCTCTGCCTCACATAGTGCCACTTGTTCACCCATTTATATATTATTGAAACAGGGTATCATTTTTCTTTTATTTGTCATAACCTCAACAGAACACCTTTACAAAGGGATTACACAACTGTTCTCAATGTATAGATTTGTTCTAAAAATGAAGAATTTAAAAACAGCTTATCACAGAACGGAAAACTTGCCTCTTTTTGGTGAATTGCAGCCTGTTCATTCCTGTTGCAAACACATTCCCTTATTTCCATTTAATGGAAATTTAATCCAAAACAACAGTGACAAAGAATTCTATTGTGATGTTTCATAAGGATCACTGCATGCCTGGTTTAAAGAGCAAACCAGGACACGGGTGTTTGATATTTTACTTACATCTTTGTTTTGATGGGTTTGTAAATTAGTTAACTAATTAGTTGATTTTTATGAAACATGCTGACGAATTCATACTTAACACTATGATGTAATTCTCTTTCGGTGGCAGGTGGCCCGGCGTTGGGGCATTCAGAAAAACAGGCCAGCTATGAACTATGATAAACTCAGCCGTTCTCTCCGCTATTACTATGAGAAGGGAATTATGCAAAAGGTGAGCAGCTAATGCAGCATTAAAATTCATTGAAATGTTGCACATTAATCTGCACGTCATACTTTAAAAGCCACATATCATTGCATGGCTGAAGCAAAGTTTTCACTCATTTTAACAAACGCTTAGCTCTTGCTTTTGGTGTTATAGGACTTTCTATTTATAAATTCATGGACATTGTAAATAAATGTGTAATATTATGTGCAAAATAATAGGCTTTCTGGAAGTTTCTACTATACTCTGCATGGTTTAAAAATTGTGGTTTCTGTATTAATATTGCATCTATATATCTGCAAAAATTGTTATTCAGCTGCATTCTCCACAGTTATGTAATTTTGAAGTGCTTTTGTTTATAGAGTCTAATGAAAATAAAGAAGCTTAGACTAGCTTAATTCTTACTTTTTTTTCTTGGTCTCATTCTCAAAACATTTAGACATTTCTTGTTCTCATTTGTACAAACCTTTTTTTCCTTCCCTGAAATCTTGCCTTGTTGTATCATCTGACAGTTTAACGTCCTAAACCACTTATTAAAAAAGAATATTTATATAGTTTGGTTGGTAAAACAAAGTTCAACATATTTTGAGTCAAATAAACTTCCTGTAATATTTGAAAGTGACTTTTTTTGGAGAAAGTAGAAATCAAACAAGTGAATTACACTTATAAGAAAATATAGAATTTTGGAGAAAAGAAGGAATAGATGAATAAGTAAAGATAAAACATTTGTATATTTGTGTTTATTGTACTCTTCAGTCTTGCAAGTGTTTTCAAATCTAATTGTCTTGACTGCTAACCAAGTTTATGATGCATCCACTGGACTATCCAGTTTTATTATATACCCTTTGTTTATTTTTGGATTTGTAAACATAGTCACATGTGATAGCCTGTGGCATATTTTTATGTCGCCATAGATGTACCAAGAAAAGCTAGACTAATTGCTAAAAGCTAGACTGAATTGAACAGGGGACAATGGCGACGTTGAGTTTCCCAGAACAGAGGGAATCAGTTCTCTAGATGCTGTGACCTCAGAGGAACAAACTTCCACAATCCTTACAAGGCTGAATTAGATTTCTAGTTGCTTGCAGTGTTCTGAATCTTGCTTTCAAAATATGTCACTATTTCTACATGCTCCTCCTATCTGTCCCATCTCAACCCTGGGGTCATTTTAAATCCCTCCGTTTCTCTTACCCAACATAGCCATTTATAGCCAAATCCTCATTTTCACTACCACCTTCTTTTTTTTTTTTCTTGAGACGCTCAGAGAACAGACGGAAGCCCACCACTTGCAGGCATGTACCTTCAATACATGTCTTGGCTGTTCCTTTTATTATTATTATTAAATCACAGCTGTGCACATTAATGCAATCATGGAGTACAATGTGCTGGTTCTACACATAATTTGGAATATTTTTATCAAACTGGTCAACATAGCTCTCACGGTATTTTCTTAGTTACTGTGTTAAGACATTTACACTCTACACTTAGTAAATGTCACACATACCCTTGTAAGATGCTCTCCTAATGTAGGTGCAGGTCAACACGGCTGTCATGGAAGGTGCTTAGCAGTTTCCCTGGGCAGTATTGCACAGTGTAAAAGACAAGGCTGTCATGATTAACATTTGAATGCTTACTTCTCATAGGATCGCCTTCTTAAACAGATTCTTCTCCTACTAAATGGAAATATTCTCGTTTCATCAAAGTAGCTATGCTTATTATTAAATAAAATATAACGTGCTTGAGATATTAGGCATTGTACCTGACACAATAAACGTCTCCAATACATGGTAACTCTTAATGCATCTCATATCCTGCAGGCAGTGTAAGCCAATGCGTATTTGGCTACTGTATCTTGCCCTTAAGTCTCCTATTTAAGGCACCATTGGTAGAGAGCTAAAAATTATTATAAGATAATCAATTATACCTCAAATTTTAGACACAGTGGCTGACAGGGTATCTCCAAGATGTCATCCAGGTGTAAAATAGTCAAGTGTCCACCACTTCCATGTTCCCACTTATCCTCTTACCCCAGCTCCCATTTATGTATCCTCTTATTTTAATAAATTAATAAGGCAAAATGCTATCAAAAACTGACATAGATACTGGATTATAGATAAAAATGTTGATCATCACATTTATCCTCTTAGACTATAACTGCCAAAGGAAACTATTTATAACTAATTTGTCAGCTAATGGAGAAAAATGAAATGCTATGTGTGACATATTTTTTGCAGTGTCACTGTATAATATGTAAGAAAGGGCAGGTCAAATGTGCAAAAATTAAGACCTGAAGATCCTTGTAACTAGCACAGCACTCAAGGCCCCTTACAAGTTTTCTCTTTACTCTTCTTCACATTCTATTTGCTCTTCCCTGAGATGCCCATGATCCCCCCAGTGCACCACTCACATTCTTCCTTTTTTTATATTTCTTTATTTTTATTATTTTAAAGAAGAGGGTCTCATTCTGTTGCCCAGGCTGGCTTGAACTCCTGGGCTCCAACAATCCTCCTGCCTCAGCCTACAGAGGGACTCAGGGCACTCCACTGTACTCAGCTACTCATGTTCTTTCTAGAATGCCCTGCCCATTAGAATGGCATTAGAAAAAGAATGTTTTATCATTCTGATGGTTAAATAAATTCTAGTATAGTCATTCAAGAGGTAAATGATGCTGTTCTTTTATATATTTAAAAAACTACAATATAAAATGTTATATTTCAATATGAAGAGGAAAATATTTATATGACCAAATTTGTTCATTGACTTAGGACTATTCATAGTCTTGGGTGCTATATATAAAAGAACTGAATTAAAAGCCTAGAGAACAAAATAAAAATAAATGAGTGTAAACATGTTAAAAAATGAAAAACTGAAAAATATGAAAACTGGTAATTATTGTTAGTAGTTATGAAAGAAATAAGAAACAGTGGAGTAACCCATATTATACCTTGTAGACAATGCATGTGTATACTTCCATTTCAAAATTGAGAAATACCAATATTTTGGGCAGCGCCTGTGGCTCAGTGAGTAGGGCACCGGCCCCATATACTGAGGGTGGCGGGTTCAAACCTGGCCCCGGCCAAACTGCAACAAAAAATAACTGGGCGTTGTAGCGGGCGCCTATAGTCCTAACTACTTGGGAGGCTGAGGCAACAGAATCACCTAAGCCCAGGAGTTGGAGGTTGCTGTAAGCTGTGACTCCACAGCACTCTACTGAGGATGATAAAGTGAGACTCTGTCTCTACAAACAAACAAAACAAAACAAAAATATATATATATGCACCAATATTTTAACAGTGGTTATATTCTGAATGATGTAATTGTAGGCTATTACTACTTTTTGCTTAGTATGTAATTTCTAACTTAAGATCCAATTTCCTTTTGTGTATAACTTCTGAAATTTTAAAAGTCAAAACTAAATTTATTCAGCCACTGAAAGCAAGCTCAAAAGCTGCATCCTTGTTTACTTTGGACTCATCTCCCCTGCAAAATTCCTGTTTTTTCTATCTCAGTGTTGCTATTTAGACAAACTTAAATATATAGCATTTTCAAATTGTAATTGTATTTCTGACAATGGAAGACATCATTACCATGTTTGGTTATCAGCCTTGGTTCTAAGCTCTGCAGCATTAAACATAATGCAATAAATATAATATTCACCCTAAAAGTGTTTATTCAAAAGGAAAATGAAGGAAGAATTGAATAAAGGCAGAGTCCATAAGAGATTTCCTAATCTCAAGGCATGTTATACAGTTTAATTCATTTATCACATCATTTTTAATTGTAGCCAATAGCAACAGATTGGACAAAAAGGTTCTGTACCTAAACAAACCTCCACGGGCCCCAAAGAAAATAAAGCAGGTTATGCCACTAATTTTTGCTTTCTCTCTCAAGATATCTCCAACAGAGAAGAAATAAAGAAAAGCAGGCTTTATTGCCTCAGCTTTGTTTCTGATATTGCCTCTTTTTATTTTTATGACATTTTCACTGTTTCACCTTTATCAACTTAATTTACATCACTTAAAGAACTAAAGTAGATAAATTTAAGCCAGGCTTCTTTCTCTCTTTGCTGTGTACTGTGCGAGAGACTTACCATGTCAAGTCCACAACAGACTCACGGAGAAGGCATTTCTGTCTCCATTTCACAAAAAAGGGGGGGGGGAGATTGGAGGTAGTTTAAAAAAAAAATCCAAATTCATAAAAAATACTTGATATTTTCAAAGTTGGGAATGTTCAGATTATTTGAATTCTTTAATGTGATTCTCTTCCTTAAACTCAGGGCAAAAAAAAAAAAAAAGTTATATATTTGAGTCCAAAGCATCATTGATCTCTTTGATCATCATGTCTTTTTCCCTGACTTATATCAGTGGATGCCAAAAGAAAGGGCATACACTTAAGAAAGTAAAAAACTGTATTAAAAATGTAATATTCAGTATATACTGATAATAAAAGATGAATTTAAGTCACACTGAGCTGAGCACCTCCTGTAATTGCAGAAGACAATGGTGACTTGAGTATCACCAATTTAATAATTTTCCCCTTTCTTTAAATGTGTAAGCATTTTTTTGCACCCTTTATAAACCAAGGACTGTTCTCCCATGTCACAAATCAAGTAGCCCCACCTCTTTGATGTAAGTGAACAGGAGGAGCGGAGTACTTTTCTACTTTGTAGAATTCCTGATTCCACACGCACAGACAATTACTGTCAAAGCTCACACAAGAGACTACAGTATTTTGGTCCACCCTCCACCCCCATGCCCCTGTTTTTTGAGCATCTCAGCCTCGTGTATTAACAGAAGGCATATTTGTCTCACTCAATCGTTTGTAATTTTCTAGAGAAGCATTACTTTTCCGAATTTGAGTTTGGGGTATGTCGTTCCCTACAAATAACATGACTTCTCTTTTGTTCCAGGGAGTTGTCAATTCTCTTTATCATTTCCTCCCAATGCATTGTGTATTTTAAATTCCTTTCACTTTTTTATACCTCTTACTTCGATTTGACACTTTACACACATCCTTAACTCCTGTCTAATTTATCATGTCTTCATTTTTAAAAGCGGTGGACCAGGTTGCTTTCCACTTGAACCATCTTTCATTTAAATAAGGCTATGTATCTTTTTAAGGTGAGAATACACAGTGCCAAAAAACAAAAAAAAAGAGTTTACTCTGTGAATCACTGAATTACTAGCCTGATCTTGGAACAAAGCACATTTTCTTTTGAGGTTTGTATGTCTAGTTTTTCTACCATTTCAGAAATGTAATTTTAAGAGGGAGACACTACACCTCAAAGGTATAGGTTTTTACAAGTATAAGTATTACCTTTCAAAGCAGAAAAAAATTTCAATGTGAAATGCCTACATTAAATCATTTAATTTTTTTCAGAATAACATTGTAAGCTTATCTTTATATTGAAACAAGCAAACTTCTGGGTTTTCTAGCTATGTCTGGAATGAAAGAATGATTAATTTAGGTCAATATTTTGCATTTCCCTTCATTGAACTACAGTTTATTTTAAAATGTTCAGATGTTCAGACTTATCAAAAAAATATATATGGATATGCTAATACTTGGTTTCTCTCTGTGGTTGTTTTTATCCATTAGATATAAATATACCAGAGAGCCCTAGTAAGCCATGATTTTGTTTTTTTCCTTCTTGTCTTTCCCCATCCTTTCCATGATATCATCAGGTGGCTGGAGAGAGATATGTCTACAAATTTGTGTGCGATCCAGAAGCCCTTTTCTCCATGGCCTTTCCCGATAATCAGCGCCCGCTGCTGAAGACAGACATGGAACGTCACATCAACGAGGAGGACACGGTGCCTCTGTCTCACTTTGATGAGAGCATGGCCTACATGCCCGAAGGGGGCTGCTGCAACCCCCACCCCTACAATGAAGGCTACGTGTATTAACGCCAGAGACAGTCGAGCAGGGCGTCCTGGGGCTTTTCCTTTTTCTGCAAGATACAGAGATTTGCCGAATTCTCTTCAATCTTTGTTTTATTTTCATTGTTTGTATTTTATTTTTAAATAATAATACACAAAAGGGGCTTTTCCTGTTGCATTATTCTATGGTCTGCCATGGACTGCGCACTTTATTTGAGGGTGGGTGGGAATAACCTAAACGTTTGTTCTGTGTAACAGGAAAGATAATGGGTGAGTGGGCAGATGGATTTAGGGATTACTTTTACTTAGGCTTGGGGTAGGGACAACAGGTTTTAAGTAAGACGAAGCTAGATCATGTCTATTTGATTTCATACAACATAAGATAATGTTTATTTTCTCTGGGTATCTATGGTACAGTTAATTTTGAATTGTGTAAATATCTGCTGCTTGGAGACTATTTGCCTTGGGTATTTTCCCCCATCGTTTCTGAGTCTCTGCAGGTGTACAAAGAAAACCCAATCTACTGTAAATGGCAGTTTAATTGTTAGAAATGACTGTTTTTGCACCTCTTGTAAAAAGGTATTTAGCGATTGCATTTCTGTTTTGTTTTGCTTTATATATGACTCACAGAGGATAACCATAAAATGGGTGATTCTCTCTGAAGTTGAATAATCGCCATGACTGTAAATGAGGGGCACAATTTTGGACTCTGGCTCCAAACTGAGTCATAGGCCAGTAGCAGCGTATGTATGGTGCCACCTTGCAGTTTAGATACAAATCATACCGTCTTTTAAATATTTTGAAGCCCATTCGGTTAAATAATGACATGTCATGGTCCTTTGAAATATTCACTTAAATCTGGCATCACAATGAATTAAAAATCTGTCTCCTTTTCACTTCCTTCAGTACATAAATACATTATTTAATCAATAAGAATTAACTGTACTAAATCACATATTATGCTGTTCTAGTTACAGCAAGCACTCTTTAAGAAAAATATCCAATACACTAAATAGGTACTATAGTAATTTTTAGACATGGTACCCATTGATATGCATTTAAACCTTTTACTGCTGTGTTATGTTGATAACATATATAAATATTAGATAATGCTAATGCTTTTGCTGCTGTCTTTTCTGTAATAATCTCTTTCATGCTGAATTTACTATGACCATTTGTAAGCAATGCAGTTAACTACAGATAGCATTTCAGGACAAAATAGATGAGTCAAACCATTTATTGCTTTAAAAATAGCTTATGCCATGCTATGCTCTAAGCAGTTTTTATGCACATCGACAAATGAAGAGTAAGCTTCAGCTTGCTAAGGGAAACTGTGGAAACTTTTGTAACTTTTGGTGAAATGGAAAATAATTTACCAACTGTCAAAGAATTTGAGGAAGTTGCCACACAACATAGTGCTGGTACTGATACTATCCATCATCTCATTTTGGACACTCCTGTAAATGTGATTGGATTGTTTGAAAGAAGATTTCAAGATCGAGAGTTGCAAAGGTTTTTTTTTGTTTGTTTGTTTTGCATATGGAGAAAATACTGAAAGCAGGATATGTTGTTCTACACTTAACCTTGAAAAAAAATAAGTAAATTCTATTATGGTATCTCTAAATAGCATGTTAAAAGATTAGCTAGGAAGATGAATTTTTTCAATCCGTCAATATCCTAAAGGAACAACCTTTTTTTAGAGCCTAGCAAAATGCTTTAGAAAAAAAATCCTAAATATAAAGCCAAAATAAACCTATAAAAGTATTTCATGATGAGCACAGGAATATTGCTAAACGATGATCACCCCAGTGACCCATTTTCCAAGACTACACAGGTCGCAGCTTGTTTCTCTAAATTGGACAGTCCTTGAAAAATCCATGTACCAAAATCAATACTTATTCACATTTAATCCTACAATAAAAACATACTCTAATTTCAGAATATGTATGTAAACTGTGATTTCAATGATTGTTCTATACATACACATCATGTATAATTTGGCCCTTTGTGGGTTAAAAAGTATGCCTTAAAAGTCAGAACGTTCCCTTCACTATGCTCATGTGGCCATTTATAGCACTTAGAATAAAAACCGAGGTTAAAATATTCAGTGAAAGTTTCATTGGTGGAGAATTGAAATACATGATTGAGATAATTTGGTGACATTGAAGGGGAAACTTTAATTGGGTCTTTAAAATGTGTTCTAAATGAAAAAACAACTATTGAGGACTTTTAAACTTTTTTTTTTCTTTTTTCCGTTTTTCCTTTTCCTTTTTTGCCTTTCTCGTTTTAAATAGTCTAGTTCAAATCAGTCAGTGAGAAGAATTGGGCCATGAGTTATCTTAATAGATCTGAGGCAGAAATGGTACTAATTATATAATGTTTAAGGACAAACTATATATTTAATATTTTTCTGTTTAAGGTAGTGACTCACTGAACTAAATAAGTAATTGGGTAACATTAAACCCTTACAGAAAGGTTCAGAATATTGCATTATAAGGTCTTTTGAGAAATGTATCTGACGTTTGTTTTTTTTTAATTCTTTTTTATTCCATTTTTTGGTTGTGTGTTTATGTTTTTATTTGCAGGTAGATTAATAAATCTGGCAGCTGATTTCTGCAAAATTCTTGTGTTTTGAATTTCTAAAAGAATTGGCTTCTCAAACATAGAAATCATTTGTTAATGATATGTCTTCTTTCAATTTGGTAAAAGAAACTAAAAGATACATTTCCACTAGTGTTTGCTGGTTCTTGATGACTTGCTAATACCTAATAGATCAGTTTCAGCAAAAAATGTTATATCTCAGATAGCTAGTGAAAAATGATTTTTCTTACGTTATAGCTTTAAAAAATGTTTCAAAATAAAAATCACCAAAACTGAAAGTGCAAATGGTTCTCAAATTGTAGAAGTATCTTTGAGATCTAGTTTCCCACATCTGCTGTAACAGATTAGCACAGCTTCAGTAATTTAAAACAACACAAATTTATCTACTTATAGTTCTGGAGGTCAGAAGTCCAACATGAGCCCTAAGAGGCTAAAACCAAGATGTCCATTGGTCTGTTTTTTTCTGGAGGCTCCAGGGGGAGATTCTTGCTGCTTTTGCCTCTGGAGGCTACCAGCATTTCAGGCTACACTTCAGTCTCTGCTTTCATGTTCACATCTTCTCATTTACTGTAGTCAGCTCTTCTTCTGCCAGCCTCTAAAAGGACACTTGCAGTTACACTCAGGTTATACTCAAATAACCCAGGATAATTTCCCCATCTCAAGAGCTCTAACATAATCACTTGTGGCACATCCTTTTTGACAAACTATTCACAGGTTTCCAAGATTAAGATATGAATGTGGGGGTTGGGAAGGGGTGGGAATAGCAGGAGGGCTGTTATCCAGACTACCACACAGGTGAAAATGGTGTGTAGCAAAAAGACTACTTGATTTACCCATGGCCAAGAAAGTTCTATTGAGAGAGCTAGGATTAGAAAGTCCTGAGAAATGTTTCTGTGTACCACTAAGATACTCTCCCCTTATTCGGCATATTTTGGAAAGCTTGCTATATTAAAGTTCATCTATTCCACTAAAGCATCTGGTGATTACATCAAGTGTTTGGAATATTTAAATCCTTCTCCCATTCCCAGATAAATACTTTGTAAAGATGGAAAAAAATAAAGTATGATAATAACAGAGTAAATGGAACAGCTAAATCTGTGGTCCAAGTCAGATTATATATTTTTTAAGAAATTTCCCTTTGTGTTAGGATGAGTGGTTACTATACGATCTTAACGTTTGCAAGTGATCAGTTTTTATTAGGTAAGAATGTTATTACATAGGATGCATCTCTGTAACCCAAAAGAACAATTCTAAAAATGAGTCAACTTAACTTTAAATGGCAAGGAAAGAAATCTATATCCTGATGTTTCCGCATTTGGCCAGATTGCAGGTGTTTCTCAAGTGAGCCGCTTTATCTATCACACAGCCTTTTCAGAGCCTATAATGAGAAAATGTTACAGAGAAGGCCATTTACATGTTTATTACTTGGAATTGTAAAAGGGAAAAAGTAAAATTTTAAAATAAGAATTGAGTAAGCTATTTTCCAGGCACAATTTGGTATGGAGAAGAGAAAATGTTGTAAAAAATGTACAATTTGGGTAAAAAGAACGGTGGGAAGAAATTAAAGAAGGTAAATGTACATATTAGGTAATTGTGATAAGAATCATATAAAAGCCAAGTTTCAAAAACATACTAATGTTAAACATGACACTAAACAATTTGACCCAATTTATTCAGAACTCAACAAGTACTTTTAGGGCTTGATTTAAAAAAAAAAAATAAGACTCAATTAGACATATTAAAAAACAGTTTATGGAAAAGTATAGTTTAAGAAGATAATTTGATTAGACTAGTGGATACCTTTATAGAAATACTAATGATTTTAGAATGTTCAATTCAAAGTGCGTATATAATATAGTGGCTATGGTTTATGAATTCATATGTAAAGGGATTTTTGCCTATAGACTCCAATATTATTTAATTCCTTACTAAAATTATATTTCTGTTTCTATGCAGAAGAAAATTTTAATTCACTTTGTTGTACTAAGATTATACTTATGATTTGAGTAAACATGCTATGAACATGATGTGATTATATCAAATTAAATATGCTCTAAATTTAAACCTAAAATAAAAGCCCAGAAGTTGAAAATATTGGACTGTCGTGATCACTCCGGAAGGTGGCATGATAAATTGAAATTGATAAATGTCATCTAACTTTTTGACTGCCTTCTACTCATCTTGTCATTTTTAATAGTTTATGACCAAGGCACTTGAGTAATCTCTTTGTACTACTTCTGTCATTTTCACTTATTATTCTCTTGCTGGATAACTTAGATACCAGGACACCTGATAAATGTTTTTCCAGTCTTATACTCTATTCTCTTTAAATTCTTTCTTTCACATAATCCCTTCAATAAATATATCAGGGAGAAATTTTGAGAAGGGAACTATCTAAACTATTTCAGCACCTCTCAGTACCAGACAGAATGGATACTTGACTTAAGTTATCGTCTCCAATATCACCTGGCTTTGTCCCATGATAAGCTGATGCTATTGGCAAAACCAAAGTGTCATTGTGTCAAGATATCATGTGATCACAGGTAAATTCATAAACCCTAATTTTTCACATAACTTGGACTTAGCTATTTTCTTGATTTGATTTCTAATGACAAAATGTCTTTAACAATGACCTATCTGGCTGAAATACAGTGTTATTTAAAAAGTTTTTTACTGTCTTTGAATATTCCTTACAGACAAATCTACAAAAGGAAATCAAGCATCTTTGAAATGACATCAACAACATACTGAATTTGGGTTGTTTTTTTAATTAACAGTCTTTAAGCGTTTATAAATCAAACTGACTGATGTACCTCCTTGTTATTTTCTACTGGAGAAGAGTATTGTTTAATGATCCCAAAATAGATGTACTAATCAAATTCTTAGGAAAGTTGTAAATATTGTCCCCCTGATTTACTATTAGACTTGATGCCTGAAAGAATGGGATTCAAAAGAAGCATATGTTGGTTTGCAAAGTAGAAAGTGGAACTAAAATCATGGAAAGTATTGTACATTTTGTAACATTTTAATTTTTAAAATAACCAGCAAAACTGGTTAATATGGAAATATTAACATGTCACTTTAATTGGCTAGGTATGTGGAAAGCAAAGAAACAAGATTAAGCATGGGACATTTATTTTTTACACTGCAAATTCTGTGCTATTTAATATGACCACAAACATTGTTTTCTTTATTCTTTAGAATATTTTAAAATATTAACTACTTTAAACAAATATCCTAGACTATAACAAGATTGTGGTAAAGTATAGAAACCATTAACCATTTTTGAGTGTATAATTCCGTGGCATTAATTACATTCATAGTTTGTGTGATCATCACCACTATTTCCAAAATTTTTACAATTTTTATTCTTAAAGCACTGGTAAAAATACTAAAGTAGATATTTTCTTATATATTTTTACAATTATAAATGTCAAAATATGACTTTATGCTGTCTAATAATTTAATTATAGTACCTTTACTAATTGGTTGTCCTTGATATTATGCTATAGTTTAATAACTTTATTGAAGAGAAAAATATTATCATTAGGCATAGAAACTATTGTGTAAACTCTATTTTACATAGATTTAATAAGTATTGTAGAGTTGTTCATTTTGATAGCTTATTGGATATTTTGAAATTACTTGGTATTTTAAATTTTCAGCCCCTTACAACAAACCACATCAAACAACAACAAAGCAATCGTTTGCACTCACATTTCTTTAATTTGAATTGACAGATTAACATTTCATGAAGACACATACATATTGAAGCTATAGGTTGGGATTAAACTTTTTAGGACAGTGCAAATTTCACTAAGATTGATACATTTTATGGAAAAATTCCAAAACAGAAATCTGTTGGATCTTTATAATAGTATTTCAGTGAAATTAGGCAATAAGAAAAATTTGTGCCTCTCTCCAATAACCCCTCATCATATTTCTGGTTCAAACAGTAAGAACTTCTTCCTAAATTGAATTTTTCATACAACTTTTCAAATATTATAGATTCCTTGCGAAGGAATTTCTATTTCTTTCTGTTTCTTGAAATATGGTACCTATATTTAGAGTGAGTTTCCTTGTTTAGATTGTTTAGGATTAAACTTTCAGTTTTTATTGAATGCAAACTTTTACTTAAAATTCTATCTCTAATAGAAACTAAGAGATAAGATTTCATTATTATGCTTATTTTTTTCTCAAATGTGTACAGTTGACCTTTGAACAACACAAGTTTGAACTTGTGGGTTCTACTACATATGGATCAACTAGGAAGAGCTTATTTTTCACATATGAGGGTTTCACAGGGTTAATTGGATTCAAGACCTGATCGTGGCCAGATTCAGGTGTATGTGGGCGTTCTGGAGCTGATCCCCCACCCCCACATATGCTGAGGGACAATTGTAACATCAATCCCAAATGAGATACATTCCAAATTTTATTATTATTTCTGACTTATTTGCTTTATGAAGAGTTTGGTTGATTTGCAGGTGTAAATAGTAAATATCGCGGATAATTCATAAAATTTTCATTCAAATTATTTCACATGCTTACTGCTGAAATGCAATATCAAGGAAATTATAAATTTACTGTCTATTTTCACAAGAATTTGTGATTATGTAGAAACCAACCCTGAGGCAGTATTTCTAAAATCAAAACAAGTAGAAATATGAAATTATAAATGTTTGAATATTTTAGATACTAACAGAGGAAAATATTGTGCACTGAGTCATTCACTCAGTGGGTATTATTTCACTCAAATTAGACCCTGGATTAACCATTTCAGGGTGTCTATATTGGAATCTACTTATTTACTCCTTCGAAATCCTCAAATATGAATATGCCATAAATAAGTATTGAACATTGCTATAGCATTAGCTGATTATACATTTCCTGAGTTTTGATTAAGGGTTCCCACTCATAGATAGACTCTGTCTATGGAAGATTCAATTTATTATACAAAGAGATTCCTGTCTTCAAACTAAATAAGATGAACTCACACAGATCTAATACATCCTCGGATAACTATATAAATATAGTATCTCATTTAATACTGAATAACATATTTAGACCCCAATTAAAAGGGGTACAGAAAAGAAGTATCTTTAATATTGCTGATGACAATATAAAGCCAGTACTAGAGTGAGGACTCCATGATACCTCTTGAGAGTTAAGATCTCTTCAACCTACGCCAGTTTCTTAAATTATAGTCAAGTGAAAGTGACATAATCCATAAAAGTGAAAAAAAATCCATTATATGTGAATTTAAAACAGAGATAAATTGCAATTATATTTTTCTTATATTACATGACTAATACAAGAAATTATAACAAATTTCAACTTTGAAATTATAACAAATTTCAATTTCAAATTTTTACAATCATGTAACAAATTTAATGAAAATCTAAAAAATAAAATGTAGGGGTAATGAATATGAAAAGGAGTAATATGAGAAAAAAATGTTATTGTAATAAAACTACTTTGCTTTTTCTGTTCTTGGCTTTTTACAACCTGGAAATTAGACCTGTGCCAAGGGGGAATCTATGAACAAAAACATTATAGACTTTTCTGAGTTCAGATGAGAAGTTAGATGAGGAAATTTGTGTTGAGCATTACTTATCACTTAAGCACCATTGAACAATAAGCAGCATGGGTTTGTACAACAAATCATGCCAAACAAATCTGATTGCTTTTTTTTATTGAATTATGAGGCTAGTGGATGAATGCAACATGGGAGATGTAATACATTTGGATTTTAGCAAAACATTAGATACAGCATCTTATGAACTTTAAAATGAATTCAAATAGTCAGAAATATTAACATTGAGGGAAGAAATGGAACTTAAATGAAGAACTGCAAAGAAAGAGAAGTACTAATCAACCATGATGCAGCAGCTTGGGAACACAACATTATCAGGTGCTAGTGATGACAGGGTTTATTCCAAACATACTAACATTCACACAGCTTTTTTGAGCTTGATAAAAAGAAATGGAATAAAGGACTCAGAACGCACCCTATGACTTCAGACAATGTATGCAATCAATTCATATTTAGGGAAAGAAGAAAATAGATTTGGCTTCAAAGATTTTTGCTGCTTTTGAAAGTGGTGACTTGTATCACTGGATCATTTAATTCACTTCATGCTCTAAAATTCTGTCATGAATGCACTTATTTGATCTTTTTCTGTGTCTTAAGATGAGCCAATTCTTTGTCATCTGATCTGTCTGTCCTAATATTAAAGATCCATGGAAAAGATAACAAGCTTTCTCAGTTGTATGAAGTTTTAGTGTTCATTATACTTAGATGGCACTGGGGTATATGGACACTTCATGTGAAATACCATCCCCAAGGTGCAAGTTAAATATGATACCTAATTAAATAAATAGAATAAAGTGGAAGTGTTTCACTGAAATTCACAGTTGATACTGAATTGGGAAGTGCTGCTAAATGCAGTGGGGCCAGTAAAATTCTACCAACACCCTGGCACAAGTGAGAAATGCGTATATTAAGTGTGAAGTGCAAGAGTAATTTATGAAACAGAGAAACCTGCAGCAATGATGCCAGAGTACACAGCAAGTTGGCAGGAAACAACAACTTGCATGTGAGTTTACAATGCCAGGTATCACCTAGGAGATGCAACATGATGTTTGATGTATTAGATGATGTTGAAAAAGATTTATCAATTTCTGAACATAATATTAAATTATATCTGGAAGACAGAATTTTTTCTCTTTGGAAACATTTCTTTCTAGAATAACAGGAAGGTGCAGAGGAAAATCAGAGCATAGCAACAAGGATAACGAAGTGGTAGGATTAGCTTATGATGAAAGATAAAGGCATGTATGGTATTGTTAAACAAAGAGGAGAGGAGCTGTAAAGTCAGTCTGCAGATGTATAACATCTGGTAAGGTTGGTATCAGAAGAGAACCAGTATTTCCTAAAGGGCAGGAAAAACTGAAAAGGAATAAATTTACACTTACATTAATAACAATTAAAATCTAAATGGGAGTACACCATAAATCAAGCAAAAGTCTTCAGATAATACACTTTGATTCAAGAATGGGCTTGAGAATATACATAAAATTAGAAATGAACAGGATTTAGAAGGAACGTGAGGGTATCTGTGAGAAGTGACCTATTTGAATTAATATTCAAACCCCAGTATGCACTTTTGGTAAATCCACTATAAATCCAACTATTGAATCTGCACGTTTTTCTCTGGTTTACAAGGTCCACTCTCTCTCTACCAGAGCAGTGGACATTTGGGTTGGAAAATTCTAGGCTATGGCATGTGTGGTACCTATACACTACATGCTAGAGGTCCTCCAGTAACTATGATAGCCACGCCCTCCTTACACACACACACACACACACACACACATACACATACACATGTATGTCTAAATGTCCTTTTGGTTACCCTTCCTCCAAAAAATGTTCTAAAAAATTTTGAACTTACCATAACAAACATAACATTTGAGGTTTCCATATTCAAGTATATCGCCATATCTGCTTGGGGAAACTCTTATGTTGCTTATGGTTATTCAAGGGTCTATATACTTGCAAGAACATTTTTCTCAGTCAAGCTGTACCAAACTATGCTAAGTGGATTGCAAGAACACAGAGTATTCCACTCTTTCTCTACATATCTACCACAGGTCAGCTGTCATCCTGTTTCAGTGATCTACTCTCAACCTTTATACCTTCTAAGGTGGTACAGCCCAAGCCAAAACAGTGATGGTTGTTATGGCACAGGGAAAAGTATTTGGTCATCGTCTGCTGGCTCTTCGATCTGCTCTGAAGAACGTTCAGCACTTCATTCATCTGATTGGCCACCAGACTGCCACATAGTTGTGCTTAAGTTTCAGTGAATAGGGGTATGTGGGGTTTTTTTGCAGGAAGGGGTATTTAATATGTAATTTCAATCTACCTTTGGGCCTTAATACACCATTTTAATTCAAGGAAAGTAATGGAACGCAGCATAAAGTTTTCCATAGTGGACATGAAGGTACACTGAAATTCCCAGTGAGGAATTCAGGCAAACATGGATAGAACTACTTTGCATCTGGCCACACAGAATCTACTGCAAACAAGAGGGTCAACATCACAACATTAGAACTTGTCTCATTTACTTCTCTATTACTATTAGAGAGTGATTTGTTCCATTGTGTTCATAAAACATGTAGTTCTTAATTACTAATACACCAGCAGTTTATCAACCAGGCTCTGTACAAAAACAAGATGAAGACGATATAGCTCCTTCTTTTGAGAAACTTATAATTTGGTAGACAAGAAAGACACAGAGGCCACTGACTATAATTCAATGTGAGAAATTTTGTATTATAAATATCTAATAAGTATTTGAGTACAGTTATGAGAGCACTTAATCTTGCTTGAATGTGGATATGGAGACATTTTTATAGATGAGTTGATATATGACTTGAGCACATAAATTTGATGGACATTTTCGGATGGATAATGGAGACTGGCAGGTGAGAGGAAGAGAGAAAGAGAAAGGGAGGAAATCTGGGATTATTTGAATCTTCTGGAAAACTTTCTTGAACTATGCACCCCAATCTCCCAACTCCAAAAATACAACAGAAAAGCTAGAGGTCTGCTCATTCTGATCAAGCATCTAAGACTCTAATGCGCCTTAAACCTGTTCCACAACCGCCACAACTCCACACTTTGAGCTACTAGAGTTGTGCTCTTTAACATTTGAATCACTTGGGGTTTGCTTTAAAATAGAAATTCCTGAGTTTCTGACTCCATTCTTGAGTAGGTATAGGAATCTGATTCCTGTACATTGACTTCTCTCTCAACAGACAACCTGCCCTTGCCAGAGACAGAAATCTGGGGAGCTTGTCCTGCCATCTTGTTGTCACTGACACCTAATCTGCAAGTGCAATGCTTTATAATCTATTCTCAGTGGCCATTTCTACAGCCACTGCTTTGTGTTAGGTCTATATCATATCCCTGATATTCAGACCCTTTCAGACCCTTTCAATGACCATTTTCAAAAGCCAGATCAAATCCCTTAGAATAGTATTCAAAGGCCTTCATTATTAGACCCATGCTAGTTTTCCAGAGGCATCCACTTTATTACACACACAGAAACGCTTTTTTCCTTCCCTCCAGACTCACAAGACAAGTTGCATCTTCCTGAATACACACTATTTCCCCTACTGTTTTGACGTTTTTGTTTGTTTTGTTCCATCTACTGTTTTTCCTACTTTATGCTCTAATTCCTACTCCTGGTTTAAGACTTTCTTCACATACTTTAAATGTTTTCTCTCTTACACCATGTCCACAGGATGAATGAACTATTCTTGTCTAGAAATTATGCTTTAGCTAGTTTTATCAAAATCTAAAACATTTTATCATCTCATTGAACAAGTGAAAGATTGAGTGAATTAATGAAAGTTCATTTACTTAGTATCATAGCAAACAGGGAGTCTTTTTAGTATGACAATGATTTCTTACCAGGTTAACCCCCTACATTACTTAGCATTTGTTGTGTACTAATGTAATCTATGGGACTTACATGGTAAAGCTACCCAAAAGTATTTACTACAGCAAACACAAAGTGAAGGGAGAGCACATTAGAATCAGACAAGATGGGCATATGGGCTAACCTGCCATCAGGGACTAACTTATGAGGGTTACACAGTCATCCAAATTTCAGTGTGTCTGCTTCAAGGACTTTGGTATCTCTAAGCTTAAGTTTGGTTCTTCCTATGTCTGATCTAATTTCTGCAAAAAAGTGTTCACAAATCCATTTGAAAAGATCTTTAATTGGTAGCTTGTTGGGCTCAGTATTTCTAAGGACTGGATAACTGTGCCAGGTTCTGAAGGCAGAGTCATTCATTCATTCATTTAAGAAAGACTTAATATGCCAGGCTCTTTGTCAGTAAGATAAATACAAAAATGCACATACCTCATGGATTTTATATTCTAGTGGAAAGAGATGGAAAATATGCGATAAAGCTAACAGATACAGTAAAAAGTATACTATAAAGTGTTGAGTCATATGGGAAAAGATAGAAGAGAGAAGGGGGTGGGAGTGTGTGTGTTTGAGGCAGATAAAATTTTAAATGCAATAGAACCTCCCATAGTTGACCTCCTCCCTATGTTGGTCACCTCCTTAAGTTGACTTAATTGTCATAGACTGGACATGTACCACATGTACCCAGTGGGAATTCCTTATGTGGACCACCTCTGTATGCTGACCAGGTTGTTATAGATCTTTGGTTTGTCAAATTATGGAGGTTCTACTATAGTGTGGATCGAGTGGGCATCATGGAAAAGGTAAAATTTGAAGAAATACTTGAAGCAAGAAAATGAAATATGTAGGTAAATATCAGGGAAATGAAACAGCCAATGGAAATATGGTATGATGGTGAATACGTGACCTATTCAAGAGCAGGAAGAAAGCCAGTATGACAGAAGTAGAATGAAGGTTTGGGAGGTAGCAGGACATAAGCAACTAGAAAGATGCAGCTGGCAAAAATGAGATGTTGAGTAGGAAAGATCAAGAACTCAGTTTTAGATAAGTTAAGTTTGAGATACCCAAACTTATCTACCAGATACCCAGTAGAGGTACAACTTATTCTTGGCTAGAATGTCTGATATTTATGTGACACAAAAAACACTTTGTGTGGTAAGAAGTGTCTAATTATTATTTCCTAAAAAACAGTTTAAGTAGGAATATCAATCCAAGAGGAAAGAGTTGACATTATGAAACATAAACTTGATTTTTTGACATGGAGAATGGTGTTGAGTTTGATTTCTTAACACTATATATTGGTGCATTGGACTGAATTAATAAAATAATTAATTGGTTTAAGCAAAGGCAGTTTGTTCGTGTAAGTAACTATAAAAGTTAAGAGGAAATGTGTGATTCAGGAATAATTTGATCAAGACTATTCATTCTGTAGTTCTCCCAATTCTGTCCTCTTTTCGTGTGTCAGCTTCTCCCTAAATTTAGCTTCCCTCATGACAGTAAAATGTCTGCTTGTATTCAGAGTCACACTGTAATTCACTGTACTAGCTAGAGAAAAAGAACTCTTCTCTCTGTCTAAATCAATAAACACAAATCCTTTCAGGGTGGACCATCTAGGAGACATGGTAACATGCTGTGCCATCATGAATCTTCAAGTCAAGGATGATGGAATTCCTCTAATTTATGTATTTCAATCATAACCTATTTTTAGAACTGAGGATAGTCAGTACTAACCAAATTAATTATCTGTAAAAACTTGGGAAAAGATGGGAGCTTGATGCATGTTGTGTACATACCCACAACATCTACTACTTTTTATGAAAATTGGAATTGTGTACACATAACTGTTTACCTGAGATGGGCCTGTGCCATTAGAATGCATTTTTATTCCAATCGTAGACAGTCATTTTTTCCTTGAAGTTTAGCTATGAATACAGGATGATTCATACAATATTATTGTAGAATAATAATAATAATATTGTAGA
>CAUYON010090766.1:0-11356 GCA_963573935.1 Arctocebus calabarensis
CGGGTGTTGTGGTGGGTGCCTATAATCCCAGCTACTTGGGAGGTGGAGGCAAGAGACTCGCTTGAGCCCAGGAATTGGAGGTTGCTGTGAGCTGTGATGCCAGGGCACTCTATCCAGGGTGACAGCTTGAGGCTCTGTCTCTCTGTCTCAAAATATATATATATATATTCAAGCCGAAAAAAGAGTTAAGGACTCTATCCCTTTCACAGAAGTACCAAAGAAGATGAAATATTTGGGAGTTTATCTAACAAAGGATGTCAAAGATCTTTATAAAGAAAACTATGAAACTCTAAGAAAAGAAATAGCTGAACATGTCCACAAATGAAAAAACATACCATGCTCATGGCTGGGAAGAATCAACATTGTTAAAATGTCCATACTACCCAAAGCAATATACAATTTTAATGCAATTCCTATTAAAGCTCCATTGTTATATTTTAAAGACCTCGAAAAAATAATACTTCATTTTATGAGGCTGCATTTATTATTTTAAAAGAAAATTTGTTAGGCTTGGCGCCTGTGGCTTAATGGGCTAAGGCTCCAGCCACGTACACCTGAGCTGGCGGGTTCAAATCCAGCCTGGGCCCGCCAAACAACAATGACGGCTGGAACCAAAAATTGGCCGGGCGTTGTGGTGGGTGCCTGTGGTCCCAGCTACTTGGGAGGCAGAGGCAGGAGACTCGCTTGAGCCCAGGAATTGGAGGTTGCTGTGAGCTATAATGCCATGGCACTCTATCCAGGCTGACAGCTTGAGGCTCTGTCTCAAAAAAAAGAAAATTTGTTGGTTAGAAGTATTGCATGAGAAGTTTTGTGTGAACATTTAATTATTCTGTAGCATTAATACCAGCTAAAATACATAATATGTAAATATTTTTTTCTGTTTGGTGGGAGGGAGTTTAAATTGCATTATCAGACCAGCACAGTGGCACATGTATATAATCCCAACATTTTGGGAGGCCAAGGTAGAAGGATTCTTAAGGCCAGGAGTTCAAGACCAGCCTGGGCAACATAGAGAGACCCTGTCTCTAAAAAAACATTAGCTGGGCATGGTGGTGCACGCCTTCTTTCCCAGCTGTTCAGGAGGCTGAAGTGGGAAGATCACTTGAGCTTAGGAGTTTGAGGCAGTGAGCTACTATAATACACTGCTGCATTCCAAACTGGGCAATAAATTTAGAACCCTTGACTAAATTTAAATATAATTTAAAGATAGTGGCGCATGTAGCTCAAGTGGCTAGGGCGCCAGCCACATATACCAGAGCTGGCGGGTTCAAATCTGGCCCAGGCCTGCCAAACAATGACAACTACAACCAAAAAATAGCTGGGTGTTGTGGGGGTGCCTGTAGGCCAGCTACTTGGGAGGCTGAGGCAAGAGAATCTCTTAACCAAGAGTTTGAGGTTGCTGTGAGCTGTGATGCCATGGTGCTCTACCCAGGGCTATAGCTTGAGGCTCTGTCTTTAAAAAAAAAAAAAAAAATATATATATATATATATATAATATATGTATGTATGTATATATATAAATATATATAATTTAAGAATATATTAATAATGAGTAATTAATAATATATTAATTATACACTAATAATATTAGAATAATAAGATGCATATCTGATGCATGCTTAGCACTGTTATATCTTTTTCCCCCCATACATGTGCCCCCATTTTATGTTTGTACAGTTCACTTTTACATGTTTGCTTCACAGTTTCAAGTATAGTTAACAGCTATTTTAGTAAAAAATAATGAAGTCAGCATTTATATTAATAAGTCATATAAAATTCCCCATCCTGTCAGCCTCGATTTATTTGCCTTGCCTCATGTACTCGTTTTCTGCAGTTAAAATGAGATCATTGGCTCAGCGCCTGTGGCTCAACGGGCTAAGGCACCAGCCACGTACACCTGAGCTGGCGGGTTTGAATCCAGCCTGGACCCGCCAAACAACAATGATGGCTGCAACCAAAAAAATGGCTGGGCGTTGTGGCGGGCGCCTGTGGTCCCAGCTACTTGGCAGGCAGAGGCAAGAGACTCGCTTGAGCCTAGGAATTGGAGGTTGCTGTGAGCTGTGATGCCACAGCACTCTACCCAGGGTGACAGCTTGAAGCTCTAAAAAAAATTTAAAATGAGATCATTATATTGGCACAACCAGGGGGAATAATAAATGGTGGCAATATGTCTTTCTAGTGAGTATATTACAAAATAAAAACCAATGATCATACATTATGTAGTATATATTATAATATTATATAACAGCATATATATATATGATTAAGCCATGTTTGCTTTGTCAAGTTTGCATCAAGTTTTGATATGATGTAAAATTTTACAGCCCAAAGATTTGGACTTCTACAAATTATATTAAGCAAAAGGTCATTTAAAATAATGAGGAGTTTATATCGTAATTCATAATTTTCCCTGCCATTCTTTTTAGGAAGGTATGGTACGATGTGATACAGCAGTTGGAACACCTGATTATATTTCCCCAGAAGTATTAAAATCCCAAGGTGGTGATGGTTATTATGGAAGAGAATGTGACTGGTGGTCTGTTGGGGTATTTTTATATGAGATGCTTGTAGGTAAGTAGAGGAGAATTTTATGTCCTTTTGAGTTCATCTCAAAATTCATTAGTTGTCTTCTAATATAATATTCATTGCCTTAAACAATGATAATTTTTGTAGGAAACAAAAATGATCTAAACCTGCTTTATATGTGCCTTTAAAAGCTGTTTAGAGGGTTAGAGCAACTTTGTGATGTTTTCTTTTATTTATGTTAAGTGTATGTTTTCAGTTTAACAGATAATTTTTTTTTACAGATAACTTTGACTTCCTTTGAAATAGATTTTTTTGAAATGTATTTTGCCTGGCAATGCCTGTGGCTCAAGGAGTAGGGCACTGGCCCCATATGCTGGGGGTGGCGGGTTCAAGCCCAGCTCAGGCCAAAACTGCAAAAAAAAAAAAAAAAAAAAAATTACAAATATATTTTGCTTTTGTTTTCTCTATCAATTTTCAGGTGATACACCTTTTTATGCAGATTCTCTGGTTGGGACTTACAGTAAGATTATGAACCATAAAAATTCACTTACCTTCCCTGATGACAATGACATATCAAAAGAAGCAAAAAATCTTATTTGTGCTTTCCTTACTGACAGGTAAATAATTTTATCACTGAATTTCTATTAATTCTAAGGACGTTCCATCTTGTTGCTCAGGTTTTAAAGTCTGTATAGAAGCTTCTGCATATGAATGTTTAGAATTTAGTAATTTTGAAAATTATTCATGACAATAAACCTGATAGAATTTTATGATATTTTAGATGTCTTTTCTGGATCACAGCATGCTTATCATACCTAAGAAATTGGTAGAAAAACATAGTCTTGGGCTCAGTGCCTGTGGCACAGTGATTAAGGTGCCAGCCACATAACACTGAAGGTGGTAGGTTCGAACCTGGGCCAGGCCAGCTAAACAACAATGACAACTGCAACAAAAAATAGCTGGGCGTTATGGCTGGCGCCTATAATCCCAGTTACTTTGGGAGTCTGGGGCAAGAAAATCACTTAAGCCCAAGAGATTGAGGTTGCTGTGAGCTATGATGCCATGGCCCTCTACTGAGGGCGACATAATGATATTATCTCAAAAAAAAAAAAAAAAAAAAAGTCTTGGCTGATGTCCAAACCAGAAGATTTATTTTCTTTTGCTGTTAAGTTTTTAACTTGTCTAGTTATAAAAATGATAGTTTATTTTATTGAGTTCTAAAAGTTTCTTTAAACTTGTTAACATCTCTAAAATCAGAATGTATCTCATAACCAATGGTACATATTAATTTAATGGAGAGCTTTTATTTTCTAGTGATACAAAAATTATACATCTAATTTATGCTGTTTTAGATTTGATAATTTATAATACATGCTTGTTGAAATAACATAAATAGTATAAAGCTATAAGAAATATGTATGTGTATGCATATGTATATGCACACACAGAGTTGTATTTTCCACCTCCTTTCTTTTAGATATAGTCATGTTTTGTATATTCCAGATTCAGCAATCATTTTTCTAAATGTAGATAGAATATACCTATAAATGTTTTGGATCAAAAATGGCATATTATATGTATCCTGGTGGTTGACTTTTGAAATTTGAAACTGAATTTTTAAGATTATACTTCATATTTATGATTGTATATTGTTTATTTTAAAAGTAGGGAGGCCTAGTACTTTTAAATATATTTCAATTTGAGATTCACTTTAATTAAAATTAACTTGATCTTCCTTCATTTTGTCCCTTTGAGCTTGAAAGGAAATATAATTTTTGAAACTTTGACATTTTAATATAAAGAACTATATTATGCTGTGTATTGTGCTAGGAATATAGAAGTGAGGAAGATACATGGCTCCTTTTCTGAAAGACCTCCTAAGCCTTTGGGGAAATTAGACTTGTCAAATCATTTGTAGTACAGAGAGGTAATTACCAAAAGATAAGTACTATGAGCTGGAGAGATTTTCTAATCTAGTCTGGGAGAATTCACGAAAGCTTTTTAGAGAAAGTAACACATGTCTAAACCAATTTATCTTTTAACTTATAATAGAAAATTTAGAATTCAGAGTATTCTCATTATTTATAATCACTACTGAAGAACAAAAGGTGCTGAGTTCTTTCCAATTCAGCTGAAGTCACATTTTAAAAATCTTTATGCTCACCAAAAAGAAGCCAGGGATCAATAACTTGTCCATGGCTCTGAATTGTGTAGCAGTGTCAAGAATTAGTTGTTATGGCTTGGCACCCATTGCACAGTGACTATGGCACCAGATACATACATTGAGGCAGGCAGGTTTGAACCCAGCCCAGGCCAGCTCGAAACAACAATAACAACTGCAACAAAAAAATAGCTGGGAGCTGCTCAGGAGGCTGAGGCAAGAGAATTGCTTAAACCCAAGAGTTTGAGGTTGCTGTGAGCTGTAACGTCATGGTACTCTACCAAGGGTGACATAATGAGTGAGACCCTCCCCACCCCCCCCAAAAAGAATTAGTTGTTAATGGTTTTTGATTGGTCAAAAATATTTACTAGATTATATAATGGAAATTTAAAATTTAAAATATGTTTCTAGAGTTTTTGGTAGCATCTAGTGGTGCTACCAAAGTTAAAAGTTAGAAAAACAAGAAATGTAACTACCACTGTTAGAAAGAAACTGTCATGAAAGTGCTTTGTGCTTTATTATGCTAATGAAACAAGGTGATGATTCCTATGAGTTTCCTTGTTAATATAAAAAGTCATGAAGTATCAGCAAATCTGTGGTTTTATGTATTGTTTTCTCTAGTATTCTTTTAAAAATTTATTTAATGTTCTTGTCAACATATTTTCTATTTGAGCGGAAAATAATGCTGACAATGAATATAATTTTCAGGTGACCTAGAACTGTATTTGTCATCCTACACAGATTTAGCATTCTGCCCAGAAATAAACTGTACAGGTTACAATACATAGGAAGAAATGATTAATTATTTTTCTCCTCTCTATTCAGAGAAGTGAGATTAGGGCGAAATGGTGTAGAAGAAATCAAACGACATCTCTTCTTCAAAAATGATCAGTGGGCTTGGGAAACACTTCGAGACAGTAAGTTTGTTTTTTTTTCTTGCACATCTCAGTAAATATTTGAAAGTAGTTGTGGTAAATAGTCTGAAATTGCCTTGCATAGTATTTGTGCATATCTAATGAAAATCACAGGCACACTGTATGGGAATTGTCTTAGCCCAGTTAAAGAGAGCCTATTTGATAATATTGGGGAAATTGTACAGCTGCTTCTCTTATCCCCACTAAAGATACCAGAATGGGCCAGGTGCAGTGGCTCCTATCTATAATCTTAGTGCTCTGAGAGAGCATTGTTTGAGGCCAGGAGTTGAAAAGCAGCCTGAGCAAGAGCAATAACTTGTCTCTCCAACAACAACAACAAAAAATGGAAAAGTTATCTGGACATAGTGCTTGCCTGTAGGAGGCTGAGGTAAGAGAATCACGTAAGCCCAAGAGTTTGAGGTTCTGTGAGCTGTGACACCACAGCACTCTACCAAGGGCGACATAGTAAAACTGTCTCTAAATAAATAAATATAAAAAAGTACTATGAAATAGTATGTCATCTTTAAAACAAACAGGTCCCTTAGAAACATCAAGAGAAAATCCAGCACACTACTCTGCTTCTCTTGAAAATCTTCCTTATATGATAATTTTAAAGTTGCCCAGATAAATCTTTTTGTGGGGTTGTCCTGAACATGGGAGTATGTTTAGCAGCATCCCTGGACTCATTAGGTGCTGACTGACAACCACTATTTTAAAGTAAAATTTATGCCAAGACTATAATTAACTTAAGTACTTTCTAAGGAGCAGCAATCTTTATTTCCCCCTCATTTTACAAATTAGGCAGTTATTTTAGGAAACTAGTATTGCCTAGTTAGGCAGTTCCCTTGGCCATTAAGGAAAGGGAATGTTGGCAAAACTGTTTTATTACTCTGTCCTTACTATTGTTAATAGTACTGCAGCTTCATTGAGCTAAATGTTTTTTCTGTGAATAGTTCAGTATGTCTGAGATAGTACAACAATAGATATTTCTTGCCTAAAATACTCAGATGATTAAAAAGACATGATTCCATTATATAAAGAGATTGAGTATAAAACTAATTCAGCTGTTTTTGTTTGTTTGCTCATCTTCATCTTTTTCTCTAAAGGAACATGAAATATTTGTGTTGAAAATAAATTTTCATTATTTTAATCCTAGTAATTCAGTGATGTTTTATTGTACTGTAGTATCTTTAAACTGAAAAAAACATTTCTCCTAAAATTTATTTTAAATGTATTCCTTCTAACATATTCAAGCTCCAAAAGAAGATAGTAGTGTTAGTATTTTATATTATCTTTTCTTTTATATGAATATTTAAACATTGTCACATATTGTTAATACTTTTTCTCCATTAAGACTATAATTCTTGAAGATGCTGTATCCATGTTTTGTATCCCTACCCTTTTTTCCTGATAATTATATCATAAATGCCTCACTCAATTGATCCTTAATCACTTAATTCTGGGGGTAGCTAGTCTGAAAATATAATTTAAAATATTTTGCTCCTTATGGCTTTATCTTATGGAGATGTTGAAGTGAGGGAGAGGAGTATTGATCATTCTAAGTGAGAAACATTATTTCATTTCCAAATTATTATATCCAGGAAACTAAGACGTAACCTTGATTTCTGGTTTGCTGTAAAACAGATTAAACTAAAGAAACCACAAGCAGTACCCAGGTTACTTATGACCCAACTATGGCATTCTCTGCTTATGAATGGGCTCCAAAGCTCCCCTAAGCTTGATAAATAATTAAATTGATAATTCAGGGAGTAGTTTCTTCAACACGTATGTAAGCAATTCCACATGGTGTGAGTGATTTGTTGGTGATCTTTATGCTGCCAGCTAGTAGTCTCATTGTTTATATAGTCACTTACACACAGTATCACTTTTGTCTTAACATTTTAATTTGATTTTGTGGATCTGTGTTTACCCTTATGACCATCTTCCAAAGCGAATTCCAATGCAAGTCCTGAACCTATAGTGAAGAGAAAGTTGATTATAGTGGAAACAAAAGTAGAAATAGTAAGTACACATTCAGTGAAAGGCCAGATGCCATCATTGATTGAGAAGGCATTAGGCATTAGTAGTGCAACTGTTGGAATAATTGTAAGGAAAAAGTGAGAATAATGGAACATGTGAAAAGCAGTGCTCCAGTGAAAGCATCAGTTATTACTAAGCTTTCATGGTATTACTAATGGATTAATTATTAAAATGGAAAGGTCATTATTAGTTTGATTAAAAGATCAGAATAAACGTAATATTCTTATTAGCCTTATATTGATGCAGCATTAGATGATGGTTAACCTTTAACATTCTTTTTTGAGATTTTTTCCTATATTCTATCAAAAAGTTTTGTATGAGTTTGTTTTTATACTCCGTTTGGTTGAATTAAAAGGAAAAGCGTAATAGTTTTTATAACATTATTACATGGGTATTCTAATTATTATTATTACTATAGTATTACACCATATTATTTTTACCATGATTATTATTACCACATATGCACTGTTCATCAGAGATTTGAATTACATACAAATTTGACCTAAAGATGTTCTCAGGAACCTGGGGAACGCCTTTACTGTATTTGAAACTAACCAACTTTTCAAAGTACAGTTTGTTATGGTATAGCTTCTAAAAAGTCATTTCTGTAATCCCAAGTGCTTTTGTGTATTTTATACCTTGGTGTATCTAAAAACAACTTTAATAATATGTGATTTGTAATATACAAGTTAAATTTGAGGTATAGGTAATTATAGGGTAATTTTTTTCTAGAATTACAAAATGATCAATTTCAGTCAATAATGTTTAATCCTACTAAAGCTTAGTATAATGGGATTCAACTCCTATGGAATTTGTGGTTTGCAAGCTCTTCATAAGAGATAAAACATAGGCTCAGCGCCTGTGGTTCAAGCGGCTAAGGCACCAGCCACATACACCTGAGCTGGTGGATTCGAATCCAGCCCAGGCCCGCCAAACAACAACCAAAAAAACAGCCTGTAGTCCCAGCTACTTGGGAGACAGAGGCAGGAGACTTGCTTGAGCCCAGGAATTAGAGGTTGCTGTGAGCTGTGATGCCACAGCACTCTGTCCAGGGTGACAGCTTGAGGCTCTGTCTCAAAAAAAAAAAAAAACAGAGAGAGAGAGAAAACATCACTAGTAGATATAAAATTTGTGCTTCATTACTTCATTTTATTTGTTAATTAACTTAATTTTGTTTCATTTTTAGCTGTAGCACCAGTCGTACCTGATTTAAGTAGTGACATTGATACTAGTAATTTTGATGACTTGGAAGAAGACAAAGGTGATGAAGAAACATTCCCTATTCCTAAAGCTTTTGTTGGCAATCAACTACCTTTTGTAGGATTTACATATTATAGCAATCGTAGGTAAGTGTACTAAGCAGTGATTTTTAGGAATAGGTCTGATTTTGTCATATTTGTACTGTTTTCTTTAGGATGTCTGCAAATCATTTTAAAGTAAGCTTACTGGCATATAAAGGTGTATCTTATAATAATGCCATTTTTCATAGATGCTTGATATTTGTAGTTTTTCATATTTAATTTTCACATTTAGGATATTGTTTTTTAAAATTTTTTTGCTAAATTATATACTATATATTCTCATGTTATAGCAATTAATAGCACAAAAGATGCTATTAATGTTGATGCTTTGGCCAATATTATCTAAAGAGTTATAGTTTATAGTACATTTCAGAAGAACATATGAACATTTCTAGCATTATCATCACTGTATTCGTGCTATCAAAGTTCTATAATTTTTAGCTCTTAAAAATTAAATTATTCCTCCAAAAACCCATTTTAATGAATTTACCATATGTTATAACATATAGTATATATATTGTGAGTTTGAACAAATGCATTTAACCTTTTATGCCGCCTTTTCTTCAAAACTAGGGATGATGATGATGATGATGATGATGATGATGATGAGGCTACTACTTGCCTAATAGGGCTGTTGTAAGAATTAAGTAAATCAAAACACACGAAAGCATTTAAAATAGTGCTTTGTGTATAGTAAGCTATCAGTGTTAGCTATTATCATTAGTATAAGCTAATGATAGGTTTTTTTTTTGTTTTTTTTTTTGTTTTTTTTTTTGAGACAGAGCCTCAAACTGTCACCCTGGATAGAGTGCTGTGGCATCACAGCTCACAGCAACCTGTAATTCCTGGGCTCAAGCAAGGCTCCTGCCTCTCCCTCCCAAGTAGCTGGGACTACAGGCGCCCACCACAACACCCGGCCAGTTTTTTTTTTTTTTGGTTGCAGCCATCATTGTTGTTTGGTGGGCCCGGGCTAGATTCGTACCTGCCAGCTCAGGTATATGTGGCTGGCGCCTTAGCCTGTTGAGCCACAGGCACCGAGCTGCTAATGATAGCTTTGGTCTTTTTGGATGTACTTGAGATATGAGTTAAACATTTAACATTGTTTCAGTGTGCAGAGCGTTCACTCATTCCTTCAACAGATCTATTTGGTAACTGACTCTTTGTCAGGTATATACTAGCACCAAAGTGCATGGAGAAGGATGAATAAAATATAGTACCTTCTCTTGAGATGTTTATATCCTAATGAGGAAATGGATAAATTATACAATATAGGGTGCTAAGTAGTACATAGTAGAAATCTAAACAAAGTGCTAGACCCACGTAATACAATAAATAAATGGCAACACTTACTGGATATGTTAAATCTATTTACTATGTTTTTTTTTTGGAGACAGCCTCAAGCTGTCGCCCTGGATAGGGTGCTGTGGCATCACAGCTCACCGCAACCTCCAACTCCTGGGCTTAAGCTGTTCTCTTGCCCCAGCCTCCCAAGTAGCTGGGACTACAGGCGCCTGCCCCATGCCCAGTTAGTTTTTGGTTGAAATTGTCATTGTTATTTGACAGACCTGGGCTAGATTTGAACCTGCCAGCTCTGGTGTATGTGGCCGGGGCCTTAGCTGCTTGAGCTACAGGTGTTGAGCCACTATTATTTTTTAATCACCTGAAATATGTATATTTCTAATTAAATTATACTCCATTAAAGTGGTATTAGATAATTGATTTGCTGAGAGTAATTATTAAATTTGAAGTTATAGCTAAACTTATGTTTATATAAAGGATCTTGTCATTTTAGTATAAGAGCAATTTTTATAAGAACGATTCATGTCAAGTTTAAAAACACAAAGGGAATTTAGTTCTGCTTTTTGAAACTTCTCCAATAATCCACTGTGAAATAGTATGAACTTCTTTTTGTTACATCGTTATCCAGGTAGCTAGATGGATGATGATGTAACTTGAGTTTTGACCCTTTGAAAAGCCTAATATTTTAATCTTTTTTTTTTCCTCCTAACATTTCATGAGTATAATATTGTATCTACTTTATATTGCCATACATACATAGAAGAGCTTCAGGGTAGTTTTTGCTGAAGCATCTTTTCATTTTTTGTGTTTGTATCTGTTAATTTCGGGCTTGGTTTCTGAAACACTAACGATGACATAAACAACCCCCAGTGTTTTTGGATTTTCTGTAGTAGAATCTAGCTGTTAATTATTTTAACCTACTTTTTTTTTTTTTTTTTTGTAGAGACAGAGTCACAATTTATCGCCCTGGGTATAGTGCTGTGGCGTCACACTGCTCACAGCAACCTCCAGCTCTTGGGCTTAAGCGATTCTCTTGCCTCAGCCTCCCGAGTAGCTTGGACTACAGGCGCCCGCCACAGCGCCCGGCTATTTTTTTTTTTTTTTTTTTTTTTCGT
>CAUYON010090769.1:0-74040 GCA_963573935.1 Arctocebus calabarensis
TGCATCTTACAAGGGTACAAGTGAAAATTACTAAATGTAGAATATAAATGTCTTCATATAGTGATTAAAAGGCCATGAAGGCTATGTTAAATAGTTCAATGAAAATATTTCAGATTGTATATGAAGTCAGCACATTGTGACCCATGATTGCACCAATGTACACAATTATGATTTAATAAAAAGACAAAAAAAGAAGTTGGGTATTGGTTGATGCCATAATGTTTTCTGTGCACTAGAGCAGAGCAGCTGGGGCCAGAGGTAGGATGACTCCTGAGTTCAAGTTCTTCATATTGATACTGCCTTTATGTCAATGATGGAAAGAAGGAATAGAAGGCAATTTCTATTTCTTCTAAAGTTAAACCAAAAGTTCAGCTGGTATATTTTCTCAGGGGTTGAAAAACTACCAGATATGGCCCAAGGACTATGAATGCTTTTGTTTTGTTTACATTTTTTTTTTCTAGAGACAGAATCTCACTTTGTTGCCCTTGGTAGAGTGCCGTGGCCTCACACACACTCACAGCAACCTCCAACTCCTGGGCTTAGGCGATTCTCTTGCTTCAGCCTCCTGAGTAGCTGGGACTACAGGCACCTGCCACAATGCCCAGCTATTTTTTGTTACAGTTTGGCCTGGTCCGGGTTTGAACCCATCACCCTCGGTATATGGGGCTGGTGCCTTACCGACTGTTTTGCTTACATTTTTAAGTTTAAAATGTAAAGTACTGTTAACCTTTCAGTAAGAACAGCTGCTTGATTTTGGCTTTTACTCTGTGGTCCTTTGCTGATCCTTGTTCTAGGCTGTCCTGTAGTAAGTACCTGCACTGTCAGGCTGCCACCTTTTCCTGTGCCTCTCTCAGGTCTCCCACCTTTCCTGAGTCTCTTTTCACCTCGGCCACACCTACAGTGATGCCCTGATGAGAATGGATCTTATTTATATGCTTGTGTGTCTGAGAATGAGAAAAGGTGAAAGGAATGGAAAGGAAAAATTTTAGGTGAGACAAAGCAATAGAGGAGGGTAATACAATGATGATAAATTCTTGAGGTGCTAGAATCAACTTCCCCTAAAACCCAGCTGGTTAGGCAATGGAAACTATGAGCTCACAGAGGAAAATATGGTGAATGGTCTTCCAGTTTAAAAGAGAGGGCGAAGGGTTGAATGGGGAGCTTTTAAAAGAAGACGTGGATGGTCTCTGAGAGACCTAGATACCATTTGACTTTGTTAAAGATACTTGGAGAATATAGATTATACTTAAAAATAGCAAAGCTGTACAGGTCAGGCTTCAGCTCAGGGGAGAAGAAAGAGAAGGGCAATGTCAGATCTCAACAGCCTTGGAAAGAAATGCTTTCCAGGCAGCCAAATGGCATGATCAGAGAATAAGAAATGAAGACGAGAGCTAGCTGCAAAGAGTATAGATTTCTGAAAGGGACGAACTGGAGGAGAATGGAGAAGGGCCAGCGAAACTACTACATCCAGCAAGAAGTCAGGTGAGGGGGGCTGCAGGTGTATTCTATAGGGGTTTAACGAAAGTAATTCATTTCTATTTTGAAATCTTTCACACCCGTAGGCAAGATCCCTATTTCATCTCCGTTTCTGAATATACGTTGAGAAGGGACACAAAGAAAGGGGCTTGATGAGGGATGGGGGAAAAGGCTGGTCTGCTGAACAAGGAAGTCTGGAGGGCCCATAGGAACATTCATGTTCACACCAAAAAAGGGAAAAGAATGTGGGTATGAGGTAACCTAGGTAACCAATGACTAATAGAAAAGGACGATAACACCTGGAGGTACAGAGCAGCCAATGAAAGAGCTGCAACCAATTTCAAATGGAGAGAAAGAGGGTATTTATGCCTCTGCACTGCCTTTGAGTCTCCATTTCTCTTACTTCTTCTCATTCATGAGAAGGAACCACTTCCAGAAACTTTCCCTTTGTTCTTAAATAAAATTTCTCTTTGTTGCACTGAAACTTGTACAGGTTACTTTTGCTTTCTACTCACACTGCCTGTGCCATTCCAGTTTTATTTTCAGTTTCCATTTACTTTTGCTTTTGATTATCTCCATGCCTTGGGTGAATTTTCTAGGTCAGCTGAATGATTGAAGCAAGTCAACTGGGTTTGGGGAACCAGGACCCTCAACCCACAATATACATATTCACTTCTTTTTTTGCCACAGTATACAAAAAAGATTGCAGACATCACAAATTATAGCTCTACATCAGTATGTATCTGTGAAGGTACAACCCATTTCTATGCAACCACAGCCCATTATTGTACCTAACAAAAAATTAACTCAGTAACATTACCAAGAGTCCAAACTCAAGTTTCTCTAATTGTCCCTAAGATAGCATTTGGACAATATGTCTTTTTAGTCTTCTCCAGTCTGGAAGAGGCCCATGACTTCCTTCTGTTTTCTTTCGTTTTGTTTTTCTTAAGGTCAAGCTTATTGAAATCTAATTTATGTCATTATAAAACATATTAAAACTTACTCTTTAATGCATAATTCTGTGCATTTTGATGAACATATGTAATTGTGTTAGCACCATCCACAATCAAGATATCTAGAGGTGGAACACTTTCATTCCATCCAAAATTCCATGTCTTTTTGCTGTCTTCCCTTTCTCTAACCTCAGTCTCTGATAACCTGAACTGTTTTTTGTCCCTATAACTGTGCCTTTTCCAGAATATCATATAAATGGAATCATAGAGTGTGTAACCTTTTGAGTCTGGCTTATTTCAATTAGCACAACGCACTTGCGATTCTTCCGTGGTGCTTGTCCTTTGTTCTCTTTTAGTGCCGAGTGTCATTTGACTACCTAGGTACCATGATTTGTCTATCTATTCATCAACTGAAAGCCATGTGGATTGGTTTTGGTTCTATATGATTAAAGCCACACTAAATATACAAGGTAAATTTTTAGGTGAGCTTATGTTTTCATTTCTTTTGGGTAAATACCTAGAAGTGGATTTGCTGCCTGGAAGGGTAAATTCTGGTTATCTTTATAAGCATTTATCAAACCATTTTCCAAGGTAATTGTATCATTTTTCATCTAAACATACAGGCTTTTGCTTTCATTCTCTCTGTAGAGCCTTGAAGTAGTTGTTACCTATGTGTGGTTTGGTCTATCAGTTGACTCCATTGTGTTGGAAGGGAAGTTTTCCCAGTCTTTCTTAATATAATTATACCATATTGAAATGCTGGTCTGAAAGTAGAATATTAATGATATTTTAAAATCTCAGAGTTAGAGATTTTTTTTTAATAGTTAGAGATTTTTTTTAATAGAGTTAGAGATTTTTGAAGTGACCTAGAATAACTTTCTTATTTGCCTATCAAAGGGATACCTTGATATTAAACTCATTTATTCATTCACTCAACAAACACTTTTCGAATACTTACTGTGTGCCATATGCTGTTCTGGGTACTGGGACAGTAGAGATGACTTTCTCAGTGGCACCCAGCCCTTGGCAGAATTGGGCTGGAGTTCCATGTCTTCCACCTTCCAGTTCATTGCTTTTTCTGCCTCTGCTGGGGAGAATGAATGAGAGATATGGGGAGAAGCAGCCCCCCAAAGCCTGGGCTGGCATCGTGAAATTGACTAAGTTGTGGTGGGTTGAACCAGATAGCAGCCTTAAGCTGTTACAAACTTTTTCTGCTAGGATCTTTGGGACTTGAGCCGTGTGTATAGAAAGGTTGCTTTAGAATCATTGTTGACAAAGTGCAAGTGTAAGAGGTATCCTTAAAATACAAGTACATTGAAGTTAATCTAAAAGAGAGTTGTCTGATATCCCTAGAAGAATAACCAGCTTGAGGCTGATGGAATTATTATAATTTACAACAAAAAAATTACCTGGGTATTTCCTGGACCCTGGACCTTGGTTTAGGAGTAACTGCCAGGCTTTCTCAAGTCCCAGGTTGTGGATTATTTCTGGCAGCCATGGGCTACTGGTCTTCTTGAGTACTTTCTGCTACAGGGCTGGCTGTGGCGCCTTGTAGGCAACAAATAATGGATATGGGGTCTGGTGGGGTTTGGTTCTTTCCAGATGGAGACTTAGGAATTGGCTCTGTAAAAAAATGGAGAGAAAGAAAGGGGAAGAGACACCAGAGTTTAAACCTCTTGGATGGGCCTTTTCAATTATTTATGGAAAATCTGTATACTGTTATCAGCTCTGAGCAGAGCAACTTTGTTGTTTCTATTGATCATGCAATTTATTACCTTTATTTAAACTCTTCAGGCAATAAATAAATAAAAAGCAGTTTGAGGGAAAGAAGCTTCTTGGAAGAAAGTAATTTCCCAGGAAAGTGATTTAATCCTTTAAAATTAGGTTCACAAACTTAAAGGTAACATCTAATTATTCTATTTGATCCCCCTTTAAAAAAGTTCATTGGTCTTGGTTTCTCTGTTTTAGCTGAAACCTTTCAATTTTCACTTCTCTCCTTCCCCAATCTCTCTTTCCACTGTGCTCATAAGTTAATTTAAGAAGTCATAGGAAAATATATCACAGCTAGAAATAAGAGAGCTTCTATGAGTAACAGTCTTATTTCTCTATCTACTTGCTGCAGAATATCGTTTAACCTGATGTCTTCCATTGGTGAAATTGGGACACTGACGTTTGCTCTTTCTATTTCACGGTCAAATACGAAGATTATACAAGATAATAATGATGATGAAAACACTTTTGTATCATGATTCATGGTCTATAAAATTATTTAACATCTTTATTTTCCCTAGGTCTTCTGATACCAAATCCAGCACTTTATAATATAGCATGTGTAATATTATGATTAGAGGATTGAATGAGATGACCTCTACATTCTTTTTCTAATTTAAAATTTCAAGATTTTATTATGGCTTTTCATATAGAGTATTTTTCAAGCTGGAGATGCTCAATAGTTTCTTTAGTGGTTCCTCCTGGATCCTGGGTAAAATTGACACCAGGTGTCCCCTTCTTGGGCAAGTGAGCATTTTTACTGTCATCATACATCCTTGTCTTCTCTGTGCAGGTGTGCTCCTTCCGCCTCCAGATTCCCAGCTGCCCATCTTTACCGCAGAGTGCCGTACTTTCCTCATCTGACTCACTCTTTCAGGGTGAACAGGCATCCGGTGTTGGGCGCTGCATTAGTGCGTCTCACCCACAGACACGCTGATGTTCTCCTTGTTCATTTCATCTGCGCCTCCTGGCCTGGCTGTCCATGGCCATGCTAGAAAAACTAGAAAGTAGAGTTTCTATTCTTAGATTGACTCCTTTCTTTTCCCTTACTGGATAAGTGTTTCCAAGCTTAGAAATACTTGATTTATGAATTTATTCCCTTTTATTAAAAATGACCCAAAATATGTCCCTTTCTTGAAACTAACATTTACTTCCTTAGAGTAATTGCAGGAAACTTGAATAATAGGTTTCTTCATGAGCATAAGAGTCAACAGGTAAAGATCTCGTTTGTTTTTAGGTGTGCATGTGCCATTATAATTATGTTTTTTACCCTTAGATAAAGAGTACAATATAACACTGCCCAATATGTTTTTAAAAGTCTCTAAAAAGCCCCTGCATACTTTCATCTTGTGTTTTTCAATTGCTCTTGGTATCAGGAGCAACACAGATGCTTTTGAAATTAAATGAATCTTTAACTAAAATCCTCATGCAGATTAGTAATAAGTGACACTACTAAACCACAGAAAGACCATGGCACAGTTGCATGCAAAACTTACATGGTTCAGTTGAAAGATTGTGGGTTTGAGAGTAAGTGGACCTAGATTTGAATCTTGGCTTTATGAGCTTGGAAAACTTATTTGGGCTCTCTTGTACTTTAATGTCTTTGTCTCTAAAGTTAGGTGGTAATAATAAAAATCTCATTAATTTGTGGGGTGATGGCACAGAAACTTTGCCCATGAGTGAGGAATTTCTGCCAAACTGACTTATGGAGGTGACACAGGACTAGTGAGAGTGGCTGAGTGTGTAGCAAACAAGAGAAAACGGAGGAAGAGAGTAGAGAGATTAAGAACAGAGCGAGGCAATGAAGAAACTTTCCTAAGCCTTACAAAATTTAGCCAAAGTAGAAAAACCCTAACAACTGCTGAGGGACAAGGAAACTATGGTGATTTCGTACTCTGAGCCCTAGGTCAACTCATGGGAAGCAAACTTTGAAGAAGAGGAAAGAGGGATAAGCTGAAGGATTGGGCCAAAATAGAGAAAAGGGAGAACAAAAGAAAGAGGAAGAGAGAGAGAATGATAAAAACAGATGAGCAGAGAGCAAAAAGCAGCTAAAAACATGTGGGTTTTAGCTGGGGAGCTGGGGATGGCAAGTGAGATATTTGCATAAAGGGAGAAATCATTGTATAGTTTTTCAGGAAGAGGCTGTGCTGAACCCAAGAAATATAAATGTACAAATCAATACTGATGAAATCATAAGTTTGGGGTGAACATCAGTTTAACAGAAAAACAGTTAATTTTTAGAATATTTCATGAGCAAGATTGGCTGTTGAGGGACTACTTTCAAGATATTACGTGGGCTAATGCCTAAATAACTCTCCTTTTAGGAAAGACTAAAACACCTGCTTATTCTCTTTAAGAGCAGAGGGCAGATGAAGGAGATGGGATTTGTTCTAATAAGCATAGTACTGAAGTTTAGCATTCTTTTTTAAGAAGTGTGAGAAGACTCTAGTAATGGACAAATGAGCCTAACCATCTGCTAAGTGCCCTTCACTGGGGCACAGCACAGGCTTCTAACCAGTGAAGTGACAATGAAAAACCCTTCATCCAGACAGATTATGTGATTTCCTGTTATAGCTAGAGGCGACTTTTTTTGCAATGAGAACTAGAGTGGCTGTTTGGGGCCTCTGAGGGATGAAGAACTCAAATGATCACCACAAATGGTCTAAAGTGGGATCATAAAGTACTCAGTTCTTGTATGTACACATTTCTGCTCCAGTCACAAAGAAAGAGTATAGAGTACAAAATAAGTTCGCTTTAAAAAATAATCAAAGTCGAACCTCACTGAATCTCATTCACTTGTTTGTGAGAAGTCCATTCTTCTTTTGTTAGGTCTAAGAAACTTTAGGTATTTCTTTAATCCAGTGAGACCACAGAGCCAAAAATCTAGGCAGATTACCTAGATTTTGCTCCTGTCTTTTTCCTAGTACCTTGAATTTCTGGCAGTCACAGTCAAGACCCTTTGCTGCAAAAAGCACTGTGGAGACCAGGAAACTCATGAGAAACAGCCTTCCCCTGAATAAGGGCATGAACCGGCACTCCTCCTTCCCTCCCTCGTGAGGAATTTCTTCTTGAAGGCACTCTGTTGAGCTCTCTCGGCAGATGCCTTCTGACTGGAGCTACCTGAGGCCATCTGTCATATTCTCATAATTTGAACCTCAAAAGGAAGGCATCCTGGTTCCAGCTCCATCTCCTTGTATCCTAAATAAGTTTCAGATACAAACAGATGTATGGGTAGGGGGCCTTGGCTAACTGCACCCATGACTTTCAGTCAAATTAATGAAGGATAATACTAAAGTGAGTGAAAGCCTCAGGCTGTCATATGTAGTATACAGACTTCAAATTCTAGAAGGAACCTGAGATAGAGGATGTGAGATAGTGTTTAAAATAGAGCCTCAAATAAGAGCTGACCAACACTGTTCCAGCCCTTGCCCCAGTTCTGAATTTTCCTTTTTTAAATCAAAAAGGAGAGAAAAGAGGAACTTCTGAGAACATCTTAAAGGACTTTGCCCTTCTTCAAACAATAAGGGGAGTAGCCAGTGGAACTCATTCTAAGGTAAATCAGTTGATATCAAAATGCATCAAAGAGAGAATGCTGCATCTATAACTAGATTCAATTTTCATATAAGAAATTAAGCTTAATATTGACAAAGGAAATTTATTTCTTACAAATGATTAGGGTTGAGGCTTTTGCATGGGGTCAATAATCGACATGGCATAATATAGCTGAGCTGGAAGATACATGATCATGGATGTCATTTATAGAGGAGAAAATATTGATTTTTTTCACAAAAGAAATAATGAGAGAAAAAATATGCAGCAAAAATCAGTGACATTACAATGATTTTTCCAATGTAGTTCATGAAAGATAATATACTTTGAAGAAACAGAAAGTTGTCTATGTATTTAAACATTTAGAATAAAATATAAGAATGTTAGATAAAATAATTTCCTTTAAATACTTCGATAATCTGGGAAGGGATATAAAAAAGGAAAATTTAAAAAAATTGCATTTTAGAAAGAAGGGGAGTAGGGAAGTATAAAGTGAAATATTTCATCTTTTGCTGCGATGGTGCTCCTTAATTATTAAAATCCATTTCTCAGAAACTGGGAAATCTGGCAGACATATATAATATGAGCAATTTTTTATTTGAAGTGGAAAACATGAAAACTAAGGCATTACAGAGGCCAGAGGAGGAGCCCTGATGTTGTTTTTTGCTATCTATATGAGGGGACATTTAATAAAAGGTAATAAAGGCATTTTCAGGGTGAGGGGTAGAGTTAGTAGTTTAAAAAAAAATAGATATTTTGAATAGTAGCAGAAGTACCTAGCAGGGCACATAAAGAAGAGACGAACAAACTAAACACACAGAAGACAAAGGTGAAGACAGTGGAACAGAAAGTAAGGGAAATCAAAGGACTAAGGAGAGAGTCTTCCCCTGGGAACCAGATGATGGGTGGGGGACGTCAGGCAGCCCCAAAGAGGACAGAGGGGCAGCTGGGGAGGACTTGCAGATGAGGGTGACTTTGAAAGAGAAATGGCTCCTCTTGGAACTCTGCCAAGATCCTGGGAAGATGCAGGGGAGGGTGGAGACGGAAAGGGAGGGAGGGAGGCTGTGTGATGTGATATATGACAGAGTATTCATCAAGTAAGTGGAGCAGCAATCTGGCGGCAGCAGGTATCACACTGGCTGAGGGATTGCGATGACCCTGTTCTTGAGTACAGGATACTCAGGGGTCAGCATTCCTGAAAGGGTTAGAGGATTGCTTGTGCCAATCATTCAGTGCTGATTTTAATGCCACATGGGAAAAATATAACATGACCAACAAAATAAAACAAAAACAAAAAAGACCCCCAAGAAATATAAAAGTTTTATTTTTAAAAGGAGGAAGCCAATCAGAATTGGACATTTTTCTGATTTCTAAGATGCTGAATTATTTAAGTTAATATCCTATGAGGCTTAAATGTGTTGATACACGTAAATTATTTAGAATAGGGCCTATAAGTGCCCAATAAATGTTAGTTACTATTATTTGAAATGTTATTTTTAAATAAAACTTTATAGAGTTTTTTTATTTTACTTCAATAAAATCTTTTCTTCCTTTTCTCTTTTCTCCTTTCCCATGGCTTTTGTAAGTTCAACTTAACTAGATGCTTCCTTTTTTTTCACTGAATATTATAAAAGTAGAAGAAAAAAGGATTGCTAAAATCTCATGAGTAGTGAGAGTAGAGTTCCATCAATATTTATTGAAATTTAGTTTTGAAATGTGTTTTGCAATAATAACACATGCTTAGGTGCGTTGTACTGCAGAAGTTTAAGAGCACGAGCTGTGGTGTTAGTTGGATTTGGGTCTGAGACCTGCCTCTTCATCTTACTAAGTCTACGTTCAGGAGGAGATGGACTCGTGTAAACGTAGTGTTTCCTTATAGAGAAACAAAGGTAGTCCCTGCCTCATAGGGTTGTTTTCAAAGTTGTATGAGCCCATCTGATCATGCCTCCAGTAATAGCCTCCACTGGCCTTGCCCCATCATAGTCACAGATTAGACCAACTGTAGTTTCCCCAACAATCTGGCTAAAATTATCAGTCCAAGATCAATGTGGATGTGGCCCAAGTTGGGCCAATCATAGCCTTCCCTCAGGATTTTTTTTAATATTAATTGAAGTAGTGTGGAGGCGGTCCTGTTGTAGTGACAAAAAATAAAACCAACATGTGTAGAGAAGCCAGGATAGACTTTGGGAGAAGAGAGTCACACAGAAAGTGAAGGTGGCACCGATCTTTTCTTAACAGCTGGTGATGCCTCAAGTTAGTTCTAGAAACTCTGATCTCCTCACTTCTATGATTCTCAGCTCCATGAGCTCCACCTTGAAGCAGTTATAAACAATGGCCTTAGATCCAGTGGCATTGGTTCAGATCTATCTTTGTTCCCAGGCTATTTTGTACAGAGAAAGCACAGTGTTTAATGGGGTGAGGCCTGACCAGTCTGGCTTCCCTCTAGCCTTTGCTCTTTCTGAGTTTCATCTCAATGCCTACCCTGGGCTACAATTGGCTTCGGATATAAAATTCAGTTTTTTCAAATTTGAAAGGCTTAAAATTATTAGTCTTTCAGGTAACTAAAAGAGCCTTTATTAGCCAAGCTGTATTGTCTGAATTCTGTGTTTTCAACTAAATATTAAACTTCTCTCTTTCTTACAGGATTTTACTGAAATCTGTAAGAAATAGCCCAAATGTGCCAAGATTGTGCAATTTTCCCATTTAAAAAAAAATCTTTGTTTCGGTTAATACATTTTTTAACTCCTAAGGCTATGTACATTGGACAAACATTCAGCCACATACAGTTGAACCTCCATTGTTGACAACCTGCTTACATCGACCACCTCTCTAAATTGACCCACGTTTCATAGACTGAACTGGTACCACGTATACATATCAGTATAGTAGGCCTAATTCCTTATGTTGCCACCTCTGTATATTGACCAGTTTCTTACCGTCCCTTGGGTGGTCCACTTTAGAGGGTCTACTGTATGCATCTATGTAGCAGAGGTTGTCAACTTACCTTCTGGAAAGAAAAGGGTCCTCAGTTTTTCCCATCTGCCTCCCTCCATCTTCCATCCTTCACTCAGCCAGTTCTGTAATACATTTAAGTGCATACTCAATTTCTAAATTCCAGAAATAGAAAAGTCAGGGTTCTGAAGTGTAAGACAGGAAAATCAATTCTGGCTTACAGAAAAGTATTGCATTCAAAAGATATTGAGCAACTCCAACAATTGCTTAGAGGATTAGAGACCAAGGCCAGAAGCTACACACAGAGAAGTCTGGGAAAGCGAGTGTCGTTGATCTTTGAACCACACAGGCTTGACTTGTGTGGGTTCATTTGGACACAGATTATTTTCCACCTCTGCCACCCCCGACACAGCAAGTCAACACCTCCTCTTCCTCAGTCTACTTACTGTGAAGATGACAAGGATGAAGATCTTCAAGATGATTCACTTCCACTTAATAAATAGTAAATATATTTCTCTTCCATAGGACTTTTTTTTTTTTTTTTTTTGAGACAGAGCCTCAAGCTATCTCCCTGTGTAGAGTGCAATGGTATTACAGCTCACAGCAACCTCCAACTCCTGAGGTCAAGTGATTCTTTTGTCTCAGCCTCTAAAGTAGCTGGGACCGCAGGTGCCCACCACAGTGCCTGGCTATTTTTTGTTTGTAGTTGTCATTGTTGTTTGGCAGGGCAAGGCTGGATTTGAACCCTCCAGTTCTAGTGTATGTGGCTGGTGTTAGCCTCTTGAGCTACAGGCGCTGAGCCAATATGACTTTCTTAATTTCATATTCTTTTCTCTAGCTTATTTTATGGGAAGAATGCCATATATAATAGAAATAATATACATACTTACCTGGCAGGGGATATACCATAATCACGAAGGTGGTTTTCCCAGGGCGAGGCTTATCCATTGCATTCTGGATGTGCTGACCCCTGCGATTTCCCCAAATGTGGGAAACTCGACTGCATAATTTGTGGTAGTGGGGGATTGGGTTTGCGCTCTCCCCTGGGAAAAAAAAATAGATATAATATACAAAACATGTTAATCAAATGAGTTTATCAGTAAGGCTTCTGGTCAAAACTAGGTTACTAGTAGTTAAGATGTGGGGGAGTCAGAAGTTATACATGGGCCAAGTGTGGTGGCTTTTGGAGGTTGAGGTGGTGGATAGCTTGAGGGCAAGAGTTGAAGACTAATCTGGGCAACATAGTGAGATCCCATCTCTACAAAAAATGAAAAATGAAAATTAAATTAAAAAGTTATACACTTGAGAGGGGATTAGCGCCCCAACCTTGGAGTATTCAAGGAATAATCATGTGGTATTTTTAGACTACAGTGGAGTCAGGTTTTGTGTTCTTCTGAGATTTATAAGGAAGACAATTTTCCCAGTATAGGGTGATGTCTTTTGGATGCTTGGTGACCAAAATATGACAAATATCAAACACACAGGGTGACTCTGCTGATGAGGCACTTTTTTCTTCTTCCTTTATGTTCCTATTTATTCTTGCAAAACTTCCGGTTGAGAAGAATCTGTGTATGTCTCTTCCTTGTGACCCCCAGGAACCAGATCAGCTGGATCACATATATTACAGACAAGTAAAGCATCGTAGAGGAAAATAGGAGGCTGAAACCAGGGAAGCCAGATTCTGAGAGTTTTCATTGTATAATAATTGATTAAAGAATAACTATCTTTAGATATTTCTATTAATATTAAAAAAGATATAAAATATTTTTGTTTTATTATTATTTATGATATAACCTTGAAGATATAGTCAAACTATATTTGGAAACATTTTGTATTGATAGAGAAAGAGTGCTACTTAAAAATAAAAGTTTTGAAATAGGAAATGTGTAAATAGATACCAGTATAAGAAACATCATTTACTTATCATTTAGTTTTAAATTGTTAAATAACTGCTTTAATTTCTGTCAATTCAGAAGCAACAATTTTCAGTGTTTTACATTGATCAGTTTAGTTTAATTTTATATCATTATAAGATGTGTATTAAAAATATGGCTATTTTAAATATTTTTAGGCACGGCATATGGACATCTTGCCATGTAAGACAGGATGTGATTCCTTTTGCTTTTCCTTTCCTGTCACACTCTCCCTGTCATGCTAATAAATTGTAATTTATTTGATCAGGTAGCCATTGCCTATTTTATGACCATGTAAATGCTGTCCACAGCTGAGCTACTTAGTATCCTAGGATTTCTTTTCCTTTCTTGTACAACTTTTCTTTTTTCCTCTGAGTTTAATATCAGATATCTTTTATTTTCTAGCTTTCTTTATACTTATCTTTAATTACTTCCAAACTTTTACTCATTTGTCTAAATCTCCTCTCAGTTGTATTAGACACCTTATCAATTCCATCATCTGGAAGAACTTTCATCTGGAAGAACTTTCTTCTGAAGTCTTGAGCCTGCTCTAATCTGGCATGGATTCCTTCCTACGATCTGTCTTCATTAGATAGATGGATGGATTTTCTTTATTTTTCTCTTATTTGATCCCAGATTTTACAATGGTGTATTTTTTCTCTTTCCAAATTTATGTTCTTCTTTTGGTGGCAGACATTCCTCAGCAGAGTCCTGAAAAATGGTCTAATACTTAGATGGAAAATATTTGGAGACCTTATATAACCAAGCGTGCCTTCTCCTGTGAGCTTAATTGATAGTTTGGCTGAGTATGGAGTTCTAGTGGGAGATAATTTTCCCTCAGACTTTTGAACATGTTGCTTTGCTCTCACCTGCCTTCCAGTGCTGCTGTAGAGCAGACTAACATTGGCAAACTATGTCCCTCTTGTCTTTTTTGTGTATGGTCCGTGAACTAAAAATGGGTTTTACATTTATGTAAGGGCTATAAAAGTGAATAAACTGGTCAAAAAAAAAAAAAAAAGAGAAGAGAGAATAGTCAACAGATTGTGTGTGGCTTATGAAGCCTAAAAATATTTACTATCTGGTCTTTTGCAGGACAAAATGCTGGAGTAGTACTTCTGGGATAGACCGAAGCTGTTTTGATCTCTGATCTTGGTATATGATCTTTTTTATTCCTCCTTTCAGAGAGCTGTAGGATCTGTCTTTGAACCTGGTGTTCTAAAGTTTCTCAATGATGTATCTCTATATGGTCATGTTTTCATCTATTTTGCTGGGCATTTGCTGGGCTCTCTGCCATTCTGGAAACTCAGATCTTTCTATGCGGGACAATTTCCCTGAACTATGTATTTGATAATTTTCTCTCTTCTCTTTTTTCTTTTCTTTCTGGGACTCCCATTATTTGGATGTCAGACTTTCTGGATTGATGCTTTAATTTTCTTATCTCTTTTCTCTCAATTTTCAATTTCCTACCCTTGTATTGAGTTCTAATTCTTTTCTTTTTAATTTCTAAGAGAACTTGGTTGTTCTCTGAAGTGTCTTTTTATGGCAACTTGTTCTTTTCTTTTAATGAATGCATCATCTCTTATCTCTCTGACCATAATATATATGTATATATATATTTTTAAGCTTTCTTTTTCTTATATAGATCTCATTCCATCCAATTTTCTTTTTTTCTGCTTGTTTGCCTCAATCTCTTTCAGATAAGGGCCTTTCCTCTGATATCTGGTGTATTGGAGGTACCTGTTCATGTTTAGAATGGGGCACTGCATCGTGAGGGGCCTGCCAGCCCTGATGTTTATTGTGGGGATATCTGGCTCTGAGCCACCTTGGTGGGGAACCCCCCCCCCCGGTAATGATCTTGCCTTAGATGGTCAAATTCTCCAGAGGAAATTCTTCCAATGTAATCTTAGGTGGAGGATAATAGACTTACTACAACCATTGTTCTAGAAACCCATTTAGGGAAGAGGAGTATGGATTTCAGAATTCAACATATAAAATTCTCTTAGCCCTGTTTTGGACATGATTCCTTCTCTTCTAGATGTCACCTAGCTGATAGAACCGCCATTTTTCCTTCTTCAGGGAACCAATTTAGAGTTCTCAGGAGAGGAGGGCAGCCATGAGGCTGCTCAGACGGGGGCAGGAGTCTGAGCTCTCACTGCCTTTTAAGCAGACTTTGAACCCGTCCTCCTGTTTTAGTTCTGCTGTGACCTGTACTTCCAATGCTTTGTATTGCTAGTGTTAGGGGCCCACAGAGGAAACTGAACTGCTTTTCTGTTTCCTCATTGTCAACATAGGATTCTCTTTTCTTAGTTGTTTGAAGTCAGAGAATCCCATCTGCCTTCCAGCTTCAAAAACCTGTTTCTGTTGTCTCTTTTCCTATTACCTTTTTCCTTTTAGAGCAATGCCCTAAAAATACACGTGTTAGCATTTTATTGGGATTTGGGAGGGAGTGAAAGTAAATGTGTACTCACAATATGCCATCATCCAGTTTAAACAAATCTTAACATTTTGCCATATTTGCTTACGATTTTTATTTCTTAAAACATATAACATTAAAAAGTCAGTTGAAACTCTTTTTCAAGCCTCCTTTGGTCTCATTTGTCTCCCTCTACCAGCATCTTGACCATTTAGAGGTCAGTGGACATCCTTCCCTTCCTTCATGGTCTATCTTTATTTCACATGCATGTATCCGTTATCATGCATAGTTCTGCAGGTTTTAAACTTCAGATAAGTGGTGTTATGTGTAGCTTTCCACAATATAAAATATCTAAGATCTGAGCATGGAGATAGATTTAGCTCTAGATCCATTATTTTCTCTGCCTAAGGATGTTTTGTTGGATAAATATCATCAAACTGCTGTCTGGTGTTTCTACTAAATTAATAGTCCACATTAGCCCAATACGGGGGCTCCCCATTCTTCATGTCTTCTCCAATACTCTCCTTGATATGGTACTGTGTTCTTTAAATGTTAAGTTACAGTAACACGGTTTGTTTCCTGTGCACTGAGTGGCAGAAAATATAACATTAGAACACTATCTTTTCAAGAGTTAAAGTAAAGCAGAACCTAATACTGAGTCCGGGGACACCTGAACTCTATTTGGCCTGACTTCTCTGTACCTTAATTTCCTGAAATTCTCTTTGATCATGACTACCGCTGTTCACAATAATGCTGATTTTTTCCTTAAGTTAACCAGGTCTGAGATGTGATAATTTTGAGATTTTGGTACATATTGTAGAGAAAGTATAAAACTAGGCTTTAGACGGATAGTGATGTTGGCTCTAGGAGGTCTACTGTCATTATCTTTCAACTTTTAGAAGCTGATGCCAAGGAACTCATGGATCAGACTAGGGGACCAGCTCTTAAGAAAAGGCTTGCTGTTGGAATCTTGCTGCCTGGTGTGATCATGTCTCCAGAGAGACAGCATGATCTGGCTACTGTGATAGCTGTGTATATAACCCTTTTAACACCATCAGTTCACCCTTGCTAAGGGGGAAATATCTTCCCTCACAGAGATTTCTTTCCACTTTATTCATTTTAGGCAGGGCTCTGCTAGCAGAATGTAGCAGAAAGTTTTGGCACGGCTCACTTAAATTTCTGCCCTTTGCTCACTAAGAGAAATGTAGTCTCAAGGCCTGTGGGTATTTTGCTAATTTGTTTTGCCTCTCCAGAAATCACTGCAAAATATCTTTAAAATTTAATGTATATTTGAAAACATGCAAGAATGTAAAATATGAAAGTTGAGCTACAGAGAAACCTTATAAAAGAACCCCAGTTGTAAAAAGCAAAAATATTTTAAATGTCTTAATTACATCTTTCCGCTGTATGTAATCTTCAGCATTGCATTACTAGCATGATTTAGATGTTCTTTCTTTTTGTAAATTTTCCTTTCCAACTGAACACACAGTTTTGGCTCATATCCAGCAAGACTTCAATTCAGGTTAATGATTTCCCACTATTGACATGCCTGATGAGTTCCCTCTTTGCTTCAAACAAATTAAGTGTATGAGACCTATGCATTTTATTGCTAGTGTCAGTCATTTAGTATTTCTTGTTTATTTGTATTTATAAAATGATAGGTAAAAGTACAAAAAATTGAGTAACTGCATAAATAATGCTGTGCACAAAATATAGAAAGGCCATTAAAGTGGAACATTGATTGGAAGGGATGTAGGGAAGTCATTTGGCATCTGAGATATGAATGTCCAAGGTTGGCGTGGAAATATATCAGTATTACACACACACACACACACACACAGAAAAAAATATGTTAATTGCTTGAAAACTGAATGGTAAATGTTAGGCTATCTGAATTCTTACTATCTCATCTCTTTTTTTTGATCTGAGTATTTTCTTTTTAATTATTGCTATAACATTCCTGCCCATTATATTTCCATGATAGAATTTATTCCTGTATCTGCAATTATGGATGCCATTTACATAGAAGTTTATTTGGTTGTCCTATGTGTATTATCCCAGCAGCCTCCTGTGAACTATAGGAAAAATTGAACTGAAGGTATTCACCAATAAGCCTGTGAGATCATCAGAACCTATTGTATTCCGAAGAGAGACTGGGGACAGGCTGGTGATAGGATGATAATTTTCTTTGAATCTTAGTTGTAGAGTATCAAGTCTAGGAACTCTGAAAGGTAAAGCACCAGGGGTCCCAAATACCCAAAATAACACAAAATAGATAGCACTTTAAACTTCTATAGGTATAATAAAATATTCTCCAACAACCTGGAAGTAAAATAAGATTGCTATCTGGGAGTTAAACATTTAAAACATACATGTAATGACTTTTTTCTGTAAGAAAGAGAATTCTTCCTTTGTCTATAAAATTTACAGAAAACTTACTAAAACTGTTAACATATCAAAAGAAAGTCTATGTCAATAGGAAAGAGTGTTGATAAGCAGAGGAAGCCTAGTGTAAGGAGGGCACAGGTGTGAAGATGCCCCAAACTATTCTGGCTAAGAAGAGGCAGAAATGTGAGCAGGTGCCTCACCAAAGATTTGGCATAGCTGGTTTAATGATCTTCTCATAGTGAAGAGGAATACATTATGTAATTTCAGCCTAATGCTGTTAAATAGATAACTCAAAACAATAACTCTATTGGTTTTGATTCTACATTTACCAAGTCACTTTATCATTACCACTTGGTTCCCTGGGTGGTTAATATGCCTATAGGAAGAGAATGCCAGATCAGTGGTCCGAGTCTAAGTGCTGTTGACATTTTATCATGTAAATAAATTGGTATTATGGTTTCAGATACACTTAGAGTTCAGTCAGATGAATCCAACTCAGAACAATGCATTCTACAAAATTCACTAAGGCCTTGCCGCTGTGTGAGTCACTTTCGAGGTACACAGCTGGTGACATCTCCAACCCCTCTGATGTGGTATTGAGAGAGGATACCTGGAAAAAGTAAGGTCTAAGAGAACAGAGGTCTTCTCAAGGAGACCCCAAGGATACACCTGCCAGGTCCTCCCGGTGGTGACTAGGCTCTTAGGAATTTGTAGACTTGATTTCCTGGGACCTGGAAACTTCTCCTTCTACAAAAGCCTGTAGTGTATAAAAGCTAGAGCCAGTTTCTCCAGCTTGATTGAAACTGACAGTGAGAATGGAACCTGTGGGCCAGAACTTTTTGACTAGGGATAAAAAGGAGAAGACTGAGCCAGTCGGGGAGTGCAGCCATTTTGAATTCTTCTGTGCCTTCGCTCCACCAGCTGAAATAAAACCCTTCCTCTTTTAAACACCAAGTTTGGGTGTTCATACTCTCTATTGGGCCTCATCTTCCTGTAATAGTATTAGCCGAGCAAGGGCACTCCTTGGCCACAAGACCTCAATCCTTAAGGAGGATAACGCAGCAAGGGGAACTGCTTTTAAGGTATGATAATAATTTGGCTTGAGCTCTTTATTCACAGAGTCAATACACGTATGTGCTGTGTAAGCTTTGTGTCATCATCACACCTTAACTGTTCATTTTTCTTCCGTGTTTTTCCTGCTCCCATTTTGGTTACTTCAATCACTCTCACTGTTTCTGTAGTACAGGCCCTCATGTACTACAAAGGGAGTCTCTCTCTGCTTCCTTCTCCTCAAGCAGGTGTTAATGTAACTATCAACTTCCATAGGAGAACCCCTATTCAAAGAGCAAATGTCAAAATTAAGGATTTTCAGTTCCCTGTCACAAGAAGTAGGAATGCGTGTGACTCAAGGAAGCCTTTGCCTGATTCCTTGTATATGACAAGTTGTGAAAGTACAGGTGCAGGGAAAAGTTCTTCAGTGGGAGATTTCTCTGGTGCAAAAAAGAAGGCAAGAGGCAGCAAGAACTTCTGGCCAGCCTAAGGCAATAGCTGCTCCAGCCAGCCATGGGAAACATGTATATTGAGCCAGATCAGTGAGAAGGATTCTTTCTAGACTAGTGAATACCTACCAATTTCTTCCTAACATGATTCCAACATCACTAATATCCCTTCTGATATTTTAAACAAAACAAACAAAAAGGAAAAGAAAGAAAAAATTCTCAGGATGATAAAAATAATCAAGTATATCAAAACATATACCCTTGCCCAAATAATGAAAGAGTACAAATCACATGTCAAAAATATGTTAGACATTGAAAATAGGCAGTTTTTATCTTGACTGTTTAAAATGGCCAGTCTTGATGTAGAAGCCCTGTGTCTGTTATTGGGTCTCCTCCCAATATTGGCCTCTCTGGGTAAGATTAGAACAGTGAAAAGCACAAACTGATTGCCCTACCTTATAACGCAGGTATTTTACCCAGGTGATGACTTTCGAGTGAGGGTGCCAGGCAGGTAATGGATGAAATTGCTGACCATTTGGTTTAGGGGCTGTAATTTCACATTCACAATATATCCTGAATATATTCTCATTATATTCCTTGAAAATAAGAGAGACACTTTTAAAAAAGTTTTATCTTCAGAAAATTGGGGTACATCTTAAAAGCATCTTACATGTTGTTTTTTTCTTTTCTGTTTTCTTCCTAAGAAGCTGTTAATAACGCAGTGGAGCATCTGATAATCTGTGATATCTCAGAATCAAGGAAATGTAGCATAGTCTTGCAACATCTTTCATGTCCTTCTCTTTTAATATTCCTGGATTTCTAGATTCTTAAACTGTAAGAAATGGCTGACCTACTTTGAGGATGCCTGTCAAAATGATTGTGCTTGTGTTGGTTTTATTTCCCCGAGACATCTTATTTGACCTGGGCAAAGTTTTCTTATTAAACAATAAATAATTTTCTTCTTACAAAGTGAAGGTAACAAAAGTGGAGACACCTGGTTTGGGAGGCAGCACCCATCCTGGAGCCATTGCCACTGGGAGATAGCCGACTGCCTCTCTGGATCTCCTTGGGGTCTTCCACCTAATGAGTCTATGCATTTTCAGTTTTTTTCTGGCACATAGATGGTGAAACGAAAATCACTCTTGACTTTTTCACTGTGTCATTTTCCTTGAAATTTGGGACCAAAAAAAATCTCAAAAAGAATGCTATTTAACAACAATCATCCTAACAATTCCTTACTGTTGAATTCTTTGGTCCTTAAATAGATGCCTCTTACCTTTCATTATGTAGAATTGCCTCTTAGAATAGTTTGTAATTTAAATACATAAAAACCACTAGAATGAGTAATAGAAAAATCAATCTTTATTCTTTCAGATTAAATAAACCTGCTCATGAAAAATATCTTACATGGGTACTAAAAGTGTATCTAGAGCTGTGTTTTAGGGGGAAGGAGGCCAGTGGACGACAGAAGATCAGTCTTTTAAAGTAGGTACTTTCCATCTTTGTCTTGGTGACAAAGTTGATCTCAGGCACCTGGAAATACTGGGGTCTAAGTCCACACTCCCTTCCAGAGTGTTAAAAAGGAAGAATGGCGAGTTTGGGAAGCAGAGGGCTTTTTATAAAGATTGGTTTCTGCACTAATTGGCTGTGTGTTTTTGTGCCATTTACTTAACCTTTCTGAACTTCAGATTTCTCAGCTGTGGGATAGTAGATATTATTGCTTTATCTTTCAGAATGATCATATAGATTAAAGAAAGTAGTGTCCCTGCCAGCCTAAGTTACTAACCTGCGCACTGGCTGGCGCTTAGTCGGGAGCTTCTGTTGTCTTCAATGTCATTGTTGACAACGTAACCTCCTGCCAGAGCGCTCTCTTGGGCAGCAGGTATTCTGGACCATCCTACATGAAGTACATACATCCAAACAATTACTATCCCCTTGCATACCTGATAGAGGAGAAGTTCTGTTACTTTAGTTCTTAGTTATAGACAACACAATTCTCTCTAGTAAGTTTGAGTAGAAATAAATTTTATCCACTGCACGAGAAAGCCCAGAGGGTTGCCGGAAGGCTGAACAGCATCCCGCCTGAGGTTGAGTTTCAGGACCACTCAGCAGAACTGGCGTGGAGAGGGGATCGATACTACTACACTACTAATCCCAGAACCAGCTTTATCTGCTGTCGTCAAATAAACTTATTTTTGTTTTTTTGGCTTAGCTTCATCCCCAAATCATGCAGTTTCTGCCATGATCAAGAAGCTTCCTAGCACCACCACAAACTCCACAAATTTTCAATCAGTACCAGCAAAGTAGATGTGCTGTTTTTTATGCCTCCTTTCACATATCACTTTAGAATCGGTCTCATATGGGTGGGTCTGGGTGATTGCAACTGCATTACAAGTCTATGATCTAAACAGCAAAAAGGGTTGTGTAATGGGTCTTTTTCTTTTCTTTTTTTCTATTCTATGTTGAGAAGGTAGGATTCTCCATTCAGAGAATTATCAGAAAGGTTTTGGCAGCCACAAGTGATGGATATCTACTATAATGTCTTAGGTGTGTTAGAAACATTTTACTCCTATTTCGCCAAGTTGTCAGGTGCAAAGGCCTGACAAAGAGATGACCACTGTCATCAAGATGCCCAGAGTCTGTTTTTATCACTTTGCTGTCCTGGTTACCAAGAGACAAATTAAAAATATCATGCATGTCTTGTGCATTTTATGATTTATAAATATCTTTTCACATTTTTGTACATTTTTTTTCTCACATAATCCTAGAAGTTGGTCATTATTAGTTCCATTTATATACAGAAAATTAATGACCCAAGAAAAAGTACTTTGCCAAAGGTCATCCATTTGGCAATTGCCAGATCTAAGGATGCAATTTAGGTTTTATGCAAATAAATTATTTCTAACTCAAAACCCACCAATGGTTAAGAAAACAGAGTCTGATAGATTTGGGTTCAGAGTCTATTTATGCCATTTATTGTTTTGCTACTTAATGTCCTTGAATTCAATTTTTTCATCTGTATGGTTAAAATGCTGGTGGAAGGTCATCGTGATGATTAAATTAGACATTGTGAACACAGACTGTATTCAGAATAACAGGAGGTGGCCAGTGAGTCACATGTGGTATCATTACTGTCATTGGAATAATCATTACTTGTGTTACACCGCAAAATTCAAGAGAACTGAGGACACATATTCTCATATCATCGTGAATGTGTGCTCTAAACAGCCCTAGACTGTTTGTCTATAGGGTGCCCAGAAAGACAGTACTTAAACTTTATTTATTGACTTTTTAATAACTAGGTCATCTGTCATTTTAAAATCATAAGCAATGTTCTTACTTTCGAGGGCAAAATTTAATCACTCATGGGAAGTCTTACTTTGTTCTGGAAAGGATTACCAAGTGATCTTTTCAAGATATTTAGATATCTGGCAAACTCCCACCTTACTTGCATGTCTCTCTGTGAATTTGCAATGTGCCCAGCGAGCCTTCTAAAGTTCTGATGGACTGAGGTAAAGCCCGCCTAGATAGGGTCAGCAGAAGCTCTGAGAGGAAATCGCCCTAAAGGGAAAGAAGTGTGAATGAGTGATGTGGAGAAAGTCCAAGAACCCAAGGAGTTGGCAACAGAACTTTTTCTGGGTATGATCCCTGGCTAATGCTAGAACCTCTGATCCAGGATATGGTCTGCCTTGAGTGGGGATAGGCAAAGGGAAAGAACTGATAATGCAACATTTAGAATCCCGGATTGGGTTTGAGTGAGGATATTTACTTTTGAAATTGGTACTGGGGTCTAAGGAGCCACTGCAGTGGATGGCATTGGGGGCATTACCTCTGGGAACCTCCTGGTCTGGGTGGTGGCACAGTGTCCCCTTCAACAAGAGCAATAGTGGGCATCGCATCAATCTCTGGTCATTCTAGTTCCTGTTTCAATGCACAAAGCTTTTGTTTTCCCCTGGCACCCACCTGATTTGGTAATAGTTCTAACATTGAGGCAGTGAACGAGGTAGGTAGAAGTTTGGTTGGCTTGGCCTATTCATCTTAAAGCAAGAGAATCCAAACTGCATTTGAAGACTGAGTAAGTACACTGGGAGTTTTGATCATATCTTTACATTCTTCTTCATATTACGGTATACTGCTCAGATTTTCTGCTATTTTAAATAAGTGGGGATCTGATGGCATTGTCATTTGTATATGAAATAAAAATGTCACCTTCTGATGTAAGCCAACACTGGTATAGTCTGGGTTACATATGTAAATAACTATTGTGCATATGCTATGGAAACAGCAAGAGCTATTGACATTGAAGGTGATGGTTTATCAAACACCAAGGAAAACATGAAGACTAACATATCTAACAGGGAAATTGTCATTTTCAGGACACACAGACTAAGTGCCCCTTGGAATTCAGAAAGTGGCTAAAATGTCTTTTTAAGGCTCAGCCACTTGAAAGGAAGATTCCCAAGAGGGGAAAGACCACATGTCCTCTGCACTTCTAGGGGAGCCACAGTTTAAACATTCTGTGGAAAGAGCGTTGGCTGTGTACTCAACTGGAAGTAGATTCCAACTAACCTATGCTCCAGTTCCTCATCTGTAAAATGGGAATAAACATATGGGTCTTGTGGGGCTATCATGATACTGGCATAACAGAACACAGGATGGGGCTATAGTATGGTATTTAGTGTGTGTTGATGTCCTTTGCCCCCTTCCCTCTTTTTTGTGTTTGATGGGCGTGGTGAAAGGGGCGGGACCAGAGGCCAGTGAGCTGGAGCTTCCTGCTACCAGCAGACCTCCAAAAAATTTTTCTGTTGATGATTTGATAGTTTCCCCAACTTCTAAGAAATCTACTGCTTTGGGGGATATATAATTTGAAAATTACTAGTGGAATTTTGATGATTTGGACTGATATTTTGGTTTGTTATAGGAGTGGACTAATGGGATTATAGGCTCCATTTCCACACTGTCAATTTGTCTCTCATAAAATGAAATCAAAACCAACTTGAGATATCACCTAACCCTAGTGGGAAGAACCCACATCACTAAGTCCCAAAGCTGCAGATGGGGTGTGGATGTGGAGAAAAGGGAACACTCACACATTGTTAGTGGGATTGCAAACTAATACAGCCTAGAAGTATGAAGAATCCTCAAAGAGCTAAAAGCAGACCTTCCATTTTACCCCATAATCCCATTACTAGGTATCTACCGAGAAGAACAAAAATTATTTTGCCATAAGGACATTGGCACCAGAATGTTTATCACAGCTCAATTCACAATTGCCAAGATACGGAAATAACCTAAGTGCCCATCAACTTATGGATGGATATAATCAACTGTGAGAGATGTGTGTATGTGTTTGTATACACACACACATACACATATACATACCATGGAATACTATTCAGCCATGAAAAGTATGAAGACTTTACATCTTTTGTATTTACCTGGATGGTTTTGGAGAACATCCTGCTAAGTAAAATTTCACAAGAATGAAAAAACAAGTATCCAATGTACTCAATACGAATATGAAACCAGTACATGCTCACATGAGAGAAAAACACAACCACAATCAAGTGGGGGAAAGGGGGAGGAGGGAGACACAATGTAAGGGTACATGGCACACCTCCTGGGTGAAAGGCTCAACTACAATTTGGACTTTATCTAATAAATGCAATGTAACCTAATCATTTATATCCTTATACCAATCTGAAATTAAAAAAAGTAAACCCAGAAAATTTGCTTTAAGGTATTGTCCACCTCTCTCGTCCTGGGTGACCCTGAGGCAGGGGTAAGGGAGTTAGGTGAGGGTACTACAGTGAATCTACTGCAGGCAATGAGATTGCATTTACTTTGAGGAGGAGCCCTAAGGAGGAATAAGGCCACATTGTGTGGCCAGTTGTGGGACAGTCCCTGTAAACCTGCCACCAAATGCTAATCCAAGAGGAGGCTTTTTTCCGGATCCATTTTGTACAGAAAAAAGAAAAAAAAAAACAGGTAATGCTCAGAGTGGCTAAATGATCTGTCGAAGAAACTCAGGAACAGAAACAGATAGACAATAATTCCATGGCTTTAGATTCTGAGTGCTTATTCACCAGGCAAGAGCCCAAGGCCACGCCTTCCTTTTTTACATTAACTCTGTCTCTTTCCCAGGCTAAATTGTTCTTGATTCTTTAGACTTGCACCAAAATTAATAAAGGTCTCCTTTCCTGATTGCATAATTAAAATAAATTATGTCTACAAATTAGAAGGCAAGGAAATTGTGTGTGCATTTTGGGTGCCCTGATAATGTCCCGCAGTAAATTGTTTTCATATAAATTGCATGCTTAATTAATTGCTTTCGAAAATGCCCATGTATTTCTCTACAAATACATCTCTGCCTGCAATTCATAAAATGCAAAGACAAATTAAATTGCTGATCCCCATATAAAAGTGTCACCCGTGGTGCATCTTGGCTGCGCTCAGTCATTCTGTCCAGTTTCCAGTGAGTGCAATAAACCCCCCTTTCCAAGTTGCCCCTGGGCATCTGATTCAACAGATTTGAGGTCTCTCCTAAATTACAGCCAGACGAGGCAATAAAGCTAGTCTGAGTACCACAACTGGTTGCACTGAAAATCTGGCTGAGGCAGGTGACTCCTGAGACCCTTCTTAGACTGGAAGATAGCTGGAAGCGGTGAGCTTTGGGAAGCTAGCCACACTAAAAAGTAAACAAAAACACATCCCAAAATCCAAAACAAAATACTTCCCACAAAAATACATGCATGATTTTATTTTGAATAAAATATAGAAGAGTATGAAAAAATTGCCTTCTGCAATACCAATACCCAGATATAACCACAGATAATCATAACCACTTTTAAAAGAATATTAAATGTTACAAAAATTAAAATAATCGTTGCCCAACTTAGATGATGTGTTTAGAAAGTTTTTTTATTTTTAGAAATGAGTTTGGGCTTGTATAATCTTCATTAGTTAGAGAATTTGTCCTCTATTTTGAGCTCCCTCAGACAACATGCCTCAGTAGGCAAAAGTTAATGTTTAGAAATGACCCTGGTATGGCCCACTTGCTGCAAACACTTCTGCTCTGCTTGCAGAAAGGAATATTGCACTAACAAAAAGCGGAGGAAATGCTTTGCTAGATAGTAGAATTTATAAATCTGCAAGAATTTGACATCTGGAAGTTTTGTTTTTAGAAAAAGATTTCAACAACGGCAGCGCCTGTGGCTCAAAGGAGTAGGACGTTGGCCCCATATACCGGAGGTGGCGGGTTCAAACCTGGCCCGGCCTAAAACTGCCAAAAAAAAAAGAAAAAGATTTTGACAAATGTTCTTGTTACAGAATCTTTCCCTCTGACTTCCCCTTCAACACAGGAGAGAAGAAAGTTCGCAGCTCAGCCAGTCTTATCTGGGCAAGAGGAGCCCCAACAGAGTAATGCTCCTCAGCCGGCACAACTTATCTTCAGCTGGTAATCCTTACAGCTGGAGCGCAGGGCTTGCATTTTGAAAGCAAAGAAAGCACAAGTCAGAGGTGTTGCGATGGCCTAATTTGTAGGGTGTCTGGCCTGGGATGCCTATTCACTCCTGTGAAGAGCAGGGTGGACTTTCTGTTAAGCTAAGTTGTAATAGAAGAGTTAAACTGAGTTTTAAAATCTACTGAAGTGTTATTTCCAGGGATAACCAAACATCCAAACAAAATGGAATACCCCACACTAATGTGTTTTTGCAAATGTTCTTAACTGGGTCTTGCCTTCTGGCCCAGTGCTAATTCAGGGTGCATCATGGGAAATTCACTGTTAGCAGGGGCTCAGCTTCTCCCTCAAATAGCATCTGAGCTGTTGCTTGGAGTTAAGGAACTGCTATCCACACTCTGAGAACTTTCTGGTTGACTCAGCAGCTTTGGAGGGAGAAGTCCTTTCAGACTCTAAAAAAGCCTGGGAAAGAAGTTGTCTGTAAGCTATTTCTGCCATGAGCCCTACAAATGTACTAAAGTGAGAAAAAAGGTGACCAGAGGAAAATACTGAAACCAAATTACAAATAACTCTCATTCCATATTATTCTTGCCTAACAGAAAAATAAAAACAAAATGACAAAATAAAACATTACTGTCTTAGTAAGTTCTGCTATTATAAAGTGCCTGTTTAAAAAGTATAAATATTTTTTTATTTGAGGTATTTGCATGACGCATGTGTGCACACACAGATATATATGTTGATTTTTGATAAACTTATAAAACCAGAAAAATTTGTGTTAGATATTTTTCTAAATCATTTTGGTTTTCTTCATTCTTTTTTAAACCAAGCTTGGTAAGCCTCCATTTCTACTCTCTCCTCTAAATATCATTTCCCATTTAGGGTTCCTTTTTGTGTGACAAAGATAAGTAATTAGATGAGATAAATGTTCCATGCAAATGTGCTCTTCTTTGGAAACTTACAAATTTGTATGTTTACAAAGATCCCATGTAAAGTATCCTGCAACCGCCCCCCCCATGCCTATGTAAATCCAAGAGGAAAAATGGTTTAATTTTCTTTAGAAGGGAGTTTACTATCTTTCCATTCTCTTTTTTTCAGGATATCTCCTTGAAAACATCATAGGCTCAATAGGCAGCCCACCTTTTTGATATTATATGTCAAGATCACAGGCTTTCTGTTCCAGGGAACTATAAATACATAAACTCCTCCCTCCCAAAACATACAGGAGACAATTCACAATAAGGTGAATCTATTTTTCTATTATCTCTACAAGGAGATAAGAGACGTTTTCATTGTACTTTCTTTCACTTTCACTGTATGTTTTTAGGAAATTCCCTTCAGACTTTGCAGTCACTTTTGTGCTATCTCACACATGTGTAAGTCTGATAATGCCTATTCTTTAATAAGAATGCTTGTTCTTTCTTCTATCTTGGTGTAAAGGAGTCTTCTGTGGGCAGGATTGTTTTATTTTCCCAACCGTCTATAGCAGGTTTCTAAGCATAAGCTATGCCTACAGGCTTCTGGATACTTATTTCAAAAAAAAAAAAAGATTTGCGTGCAGAATGGTTAACATTATATGCAATCATATAATGTTATATGATTAACATTATATAAAGAAGGATATAGCTGTAAATAAATCCTTGCGGTTACCAGTGACTGCTGGCAGGCACTTACATTTCAGAAGGAGTGGAGGATTTGTCTGGGGTCTAAAATTACCAAAGCCTTAGAAAGTTGAGCTTTAATTATTTTTGGTGCAGTAGACACTTGGTAAACATTTTCCCCTAGTCACCTTGGATCAGAGTTAGCACCTCAAGGACTTGAGTGTGTTGGTGGAAGTGCCAGGTAGAAGTAGACTGATTTTTGAGCACAGGTAAGACCTTGTGTGCAGATGCCTGGAAATAAATGAGACAATCAGACTATGGCTGTGAAGTAGCCAGATGGAGGCCAGAGTACATGACAGAAGCTGTTATTGTCACTGTAGCTGTTATAATACTGGGTGAATTGGTGCTTTAAAAATAAATATTAAATTTATAATGTTTTATTAAACAGAAAATTTTAGTATTTGAACCCAAATTTCCTCTTAGCTGTTTGGAGCAATCGTAACAGGATAAAAATTTAGGTTTCTTCAATTCGGGCTTTAATGGCCCCAGGCAAGCTGCCCTATTGGGCCTGCTACCCATGAAAACTTATATTCTAGATCTAGCAATTTTACCTCTAGGTATTTACCGAGATGATTTGAAATCAGTTTGTTCAAGCGATGTCTGAGTGCCCACATTTACAGCCGCACTGTTCACAATAGTCAAGTTACGAAATCAACCTAAGTGTTCATCAACAAATGAATGGATAAAGAAAATGTGGTGGTTTACACACACAATGGAGTACTATTTAGCCTTCAAAGTGAAGGGAATTCTGTCCTTTGTGAAGGCATGTGGCGTGGAACTGGAGAGCATTATGCTAAGTGAGATAAGCCAGCCTCAGAAAGACAAATAAGTTATACACGGCACCGAAACAATCAAACCCGTAGACACAGAGAGTGGGATGGTGGGACAGAGGCTGGGGTGGGGGCAAGGGGGCAGTGTGATCGCGGAGTAGAAAAGCTCAGTTTGACAGTAGGAATAAATTTTGTTTTTGAGATCTATTGTGCAGAATGATGGATAGAGTTAACAATAGTATATTGTACATTTCAAAATTGCTGAGAGTAAAATTCCAATTTCTCACTGGAGAAAATAAGTATTTGAGGTGATGGATATGTTAATTAGACTGATTTAATCATTCCACATTGTATTTGTAAATCATAACATCACTTTTTAACCTCATAAATATGTGCAATTATAAATTGTGGATTTATAATAAAATTAAAAAAGAAAGGAAAAGAGAAAAATATTCTCTGTACTCTTTTTTCTTAGACTTGAAACTTTTAGTTCTTTTTAACAGGGACAAAGGACTATGATATCACTGCGATTCTCTAACTGTTGTTTCCACGTCAAGATTTCAAGGAGGGGGCCAGTTCGTGGCTCTCACCCCTGTTTCTCTCACTCCTACTCCCCACTCCCATCCCTTGTTAAAATCTGTAACTCCTCCACCAGACACCCTAGAAAGTGAGCTCTAAGCATCTGTTTTCTGTCATCCCAGCTGACAGTGTATTTTCAGAGCTCTGGAATTTCTGTTGTTGCTTAATCTTATATCCAGGAGTAGAATCTATGAGGCTAGAACAGGAAGCAAAGTCTGTAAACGCTCTGAGAGCCTGTCCTCAATTCTGTCTTTCCGAGGGGTGTGTGTCAGGGGAGGTGAGCTGTCAGTTTCAGTCTGTCAGACTGTGTGCCAGCTTCTCTGGGACTTCCCGGCAATAACGGAACAATGACTTCTCAGTCCTCTGAAGGTGGTTGCGAGTGGAGGCAACTTCTTTGAACCTACAAAGAAGGTGTCTGTTTTTGAATGAGTCCAAGCCTGAGGACAGGATGTAGAAAATCAGAACCAGACAATAGTGGAAACGCAGGAAGCCTGGCACAAGTGTAAAATTAATTGCAGGAGTTTTCATTGCTCAGTTGTCTAGTCAGCTTTGTGAACCCATAAATTACTGCTCAGAGACTGTGGAAGAGAAGGTGGCAAATTATTATCAGGCAGCCGTGTAGCTCCTCAGACGTGTCATCAATTTGAACTGGATTTTCTGTACAATGTATAGAGCTGTCCTTCATCCTCTGAGGGAATATTTTTTGCTGGGAGTGTGAGTGGGTATAGGGCAAAAGCACAGGGACATGAATTTTGCAATAATTATGCCACTTCTTGGCCTGTGCTTAATTTCTTTCCCTCAGTTTTGTGATACACAAGATGGGGATGAACATCGTCATATGATATATATCTTCTGGCATTGCCATGAGGACCAAATGAAGTTTCATATGAAGGAGACATATTCCAGCAAAATAACTGGCCACTAACTATTGTTTCTTTGTTGCTAGGAGGACCCAGGGCACCTGGCAGACACACAGTCCAAGTGGTTGGAACTTGACAGCTGTCCCTCCCACCTCTGCAAAGGCCAAAATTTGGGGCAAGATCCAAAAGAGTTTTCAACTCTAGCCTCGTAGATTCTGTTCCCGGATATAAGATTAGGTGGCAGTAGGAATAGTGAAGGACTGTTCTAAAGTTGGTGCTGTGACATGTTGTGTTTATGGGTAGAGCTCAAACAGCTGGATCTTCTCACTGAAGGGGAAGAGGTTCTACTTACTGGTGACAGCAGCTGCCTGTTGAAGAACACGATTCTACTGCTTACTTTGGTCAAATGAAGAATGATTTTGTGGCCTAGGCCAAGCTGTCATTGAATAAAATGTCCATGAAGTTGCTTAATTTTTAGGTCCCCCTCCATCTCTGAGCATGTTTCTTCATCTGCAAAGTGACCGTATGGTAGGACTGCTGTGGACACTGAGTGAGGTGATGTCTGGCCTGTTATCTGGGTTCAGTAATTGTCACAATAGTCTCGATTCAGATACAATGAACCTCTCTGTAACTTTTTCCCTTCATAGTGAATTTTTGTTTCCCTTGATACAGGTTATGCTTTATTTTCATTAGTTAGTAAGTGTGCAAATTGTTATGTCTATAGAATAGTTCAAAGCTAGACTGTAAGGTAGTTGTCATAAATATACTTAGCCTAGATTCACTGCTGCACTGATTTTTCCTCCCCACACTGTTCATGCCACATCTTTTGTTTTTTTTTAACCATTGTTTCATGGTTCTATTGTGTATGCTAACACGTTAGTATCTTTCTGGGACCAAGGATATATAAACATTTTTTTAAAAAAGAAAAGAACACCAGGGGAAAAAACAAAAGAAAGAAAGAGAAGAAGGAAGGAAGGAAAGAAGAAAAGAAGAAACAAAGGAGGGAAGCTAGGTAAGTAGACAGATAGAGTCCACCATTTCGGCTTGCTGTGGCCCCGAAGCCTTTTTCTTTTTGTTGGGTGAAAGTTTAAACTTGAAATCAGCTGGTGGGGCCCCTTGGATGCCCTGACTCCAGGTATAGGGATTTCCTTGGACAGCTAATTGGAAGGTGGCTTTTCAGTCTCACCCGTGGGTTTGCCCTTTCTTTCAAAACCCTCTCCTGCAGCCAACCCCTCTGCCCAGCCCCTGACTACTTTCCTGTGCTCTTTTCCTGCACCTGTCCAGGCTGGCGACTCTGAACTCGGCTTTTCCAACCCCCCCCCTTGCTTCTTGCTAATGAATGGGCTGAGAGATTGGTATCAGTTTATACTTAAAGAAAGCTTTAAATGCAGACTAGTTGATGAGATCAGGTGTTTACTGTGTGAAAGTAAACGATCTCTCTCCAGCCAACAGGGTCCTGTTATTTTGTTTTTAAAGTGGAATGTCCTTCCTCCAATGGACGGGAACAACTGTTTGGCTTTATTGTAAGCCCCTGCACTCTGAGCGAGCATTCTCAGACAAGGTGAAGGGAAAAGTTCATGCTTTTTTCTTCATATGAATATATAACTCATTCTAAAGTTTGTAGATTTTTTCTAATCATTTCAATTATTTTTTTGCAAGGCAAATACTGAATGGAGGGACCATGGCAGGAAGAGGGAAGCAGGAGTCAGATTTTTTTCTGCCTGCTGGTATCAAGCTTCCTAATGATGGAAAAAGAATGTGGGAAAAGGAATATCAATATATAAATACCGAGACTAATATAGAAACTGGAGCAAGTTGCCAGAGAGCTCTGGGTTGCGTACTCTTGGAAGAAGCAGCCAAGCCCTGAGGGGCCTCCTAAAGGAAGAGTCAGAAATAGAAGCAGACACACTTGCTGTTGGAAAGCTCGGGGTTCTTTGGGGAATGCTGGAAGCAACCCAGCGACCTATTTTTACCTTTCTGTTGTAGGTCTTCTGATAAGGGTCCTGAAGTTCTTGCCCTAAATCCACTTCCCATTTGATTGTAAGTGGGAAGGGGTGGGGAAGGAGTTGTGTATGTATGTGTATGTAAGAGAGAGAAATATTTATGTTCTCTACTTCCTGATGTCACGTTTCCCCCTTCTCATTTTGCTTTAGGTCACTATGTGCTTTGAAGGTGGCACTGCCATTGTCAAAGTTCTTCTTTTCCTGCTAGTTGGGCTTTTCAGAGGGAGGATGATAAACAGGGTCTTTGACTAGTTATGGGCTTGAATTTGACATATGCGTGTGGGTGTCTCTATGTGCGTACATATGTATATACGTATATAATTAAATACAGACACATGTGTGTATCTTACACAGTTGTTGCTGTTGTTAAAGTTAGGGTCTATTTATACGTGTTGCATCATTGTGAAATAAAAAGTGGTGACCGCACCGTGACTTGAGCTTGAACACGAGCACGTCTGCCTGTGGGCTCCGTCGTGATTAGCTTCACCAGCAGATATCTGATGTTCTCAGGGAAGGCGATTCACCGACCACCCTTTACACATCCCCAAGCATGCGTGCCCTCATACGTGTGCTCACCCACTCACACTGCCACCTGCCCATTCAGGCCTGGAAGGCCTTTAATAAGGTGCAAAGCCTGAGGGGCTGTGTACTTGCTTCTACCCACCTCCTATGAATGTGTAACATTAGAAGCTTCCTGAAGAGCCGTTCTCAATGGAAAGATGGCACTGGCACTTTGAGTAGTAATAATGCCTGCCATTTGAATAGTGTGTTATAACAGATTAAGCTCACATTTTTCGCTTATCCCCACCTGCTAAGACTGGGTCTTTTTGGAGGCCTCTTCTATCTTTCATTAGATTCATAGGAGCTCTCCAGAAGTTGGTGTCATTCTGGAGTATTCTTAGCCTCTGGAAAGTACTTTTAATTATTTTTACTTCACAAAGCCGCTGTAACACTTGAGTATTTGCCAATTGGTTGGGCATTTCTTATTGCAGAACAGGCTACTAAAAGGCCCACATCGTGGATCCTTCCACCCAAACCATGGTAAATCTCCCTGCCCTCCCAGGACTTCAAAGACAGAATCAGAGCAGGTCAAGATTTCTGGAAGAGTGGCACTGATTGCCTTTTCAATTTTTCTTAGGGCTTTTGGAAAAACACAGTACAAGATAAAAATGATATATCAAGTCTTTCCTGCTACAACCTGAAAAGGAAGACGTGGTCTTTTATGTAAAGTTCCCTCATGTTAAATCATAACTTCAGAGAAAAATCACTAAAGGTGATAATTTACAAGGCTTAGGCTACAGGAAACATAAGTATCCAAGTCATGTGCCTTGTATGGACCCAGACAACAATTCTGCTTGCTGTAGTGCTTGCCTTTACACACACAAAGCACCCTGGAATGCATGCCAACCAGGGTTCTCAAGATTTAGATCTAGATTTCCAAATATTCTTTGGATAGCCTCATCTGGATAAACTGAGGGATCTCATGATCATCTCAAATTGAACTTCTTTATATTCTAAACATGTTCCTCTATCACTATAGTCTAAATCGGTGGTTCTACTCATGTTGTGGCCTTTTAAACAGTTCCTATGGGTTGAGACCCACAGGTTGAGAACTGTACTCTAAATGTTTATGTCCTCCAAATTTCACATGTTGAAATCTCATCCCCAATGTGAGGGTATTTGAAGATGGGCCTTGGGCAGACAATGAGGTCACGAGGGCCTCTGAATTCATGAACACTCAGGAATGGGATTAATACCCTTGTAAAAGAGGCCCCAGGAAGAACTGTCACCCTTCCTATATGTGAGGTTACAGTGAGAAGGTGACTATACGGAAGTGGGTTCTCACCACACATCAAATCTGCTGACACTTTGAGTTTGGAATTCTTGGCTTCCAGAACTGTGAGAAATACATTTCTGTCATTGATAAGCCACCCTTTGTGCTGTTCTATTATACTTGTCCACTCAGACTGAGACAACCGTGTCTCTTTATTCCAGTCAAGGGCATCACTGCCTAAAGGCAACCGATATAGAAACTACACATTTACCTCTGACATTTTTCTTTTCTTCGAATTCTTCCTTCAAAACCCGACTTTAATTTCACCCCTTATTTTGAGGTTCTCTGTTAGCACACCAAAGCTTTTTTATACCTCTGTTTTAAACTTGTTGAAAAGTCTCCTCTGTAGGTCTCATCTTTTCTCTCCCTAATCATTGCCTTTCCTCCACTTGAGCCCCTGTGGGTCAAGCCCAAATGCTTCCGTCACTCGTATCCTTCTATTTCCAAGTACACAATACAGTGGTTCATGTATGGTATGGACTCAGGGAATGTTGGGAAATTTAACCATTTAGAGCACTCAGATCCCATCTCCATTCCTTCATGACCCTCTGATGCTGATGTCATTTTTTGACTAAGGGGTCAAATGATGTCCCAGGAGGCAAGCATTCAGATAAATAAAACATTGCTCTGCCTGGTGACCACAGTGAATGACAATAATGGAGTATATACTTCTAAATTGCTAAAAGAATAGGTTTTTAACATTCTCAGTCCAAAAAAATAATTTGGTGAGGTGATGGATCTGTTCATTAGCTTGATTTAATCTTTCTACATAGCTGGAAACATTACATTGTATCCTATAAATATATACAAATATTGTTTCTCAATTAAACAATGTAGAACACACCAAGTAATTTGAACTATTCTTATTGTTATCCTGGCAGCCTTCTCAAACTGTCTTCATTGTTAAGCTAAACTTTCCAAATAAAGCTACTTTCCATAGTTCAGGTTGAGGATTTTTTTTTCGTGTTCATGCAGTAACCTGTTTCGTGGGTCTCTCCTTTCTGTCCTGATGTTTGTGAAGCATATGGCAACATGAGAGATTCAGGGTGATGACTGTGAGTTGTAAGCAGCCTCCGTAGATTCCCTGAAATGCTTTGCGGGGCTTACTGGTTTTGCCTTTTAGTAGACAGTTTCCCCTACACACCACCCCCCTGGATGACCTTTTCCCCTCTTGTAGACACAAGGTTTAAGGAATCATACTAGTGATTCTTAAAGGTGTTTAAACAAGATGGCCTTCTGGATCCTCAAGATCCTATTAAATGTGCCACTTTTGATCTCAGCTCAGCTGGGAAATCTTTTCTTTTGTACAAACTTGGGAAAAATCGATAGAAGTGGCTGTGAGATACTGCAATTAATCCCTACTCGCCCCTTCTGTTTCCTCACACGCCATCCGATTGCTCCTAAAATAAAAATGGGGCTGTCTGGTTTCATGGAATGTTTTACAAGACAAGCTGCAATGGAAATAGTAGTTGTTCTCTTTGGGAGAAAAGTAAATGGTAATTCTTGAGTTATTCAGATAATGAAGGTGAAAACTTAGTTTCTGGAAGACCTACGGGTCAGGTGGTTTGGGTAAAAGGATTCCCTGGTGGGTAATTGTTGTGACATCTCTTCACCCTCCCCCAAGAGTGAGCTGTGTGAGTCTGAGAGTCGCAGGCTCCTCCTGAAGTAATGAGACTCGCTGTGTGCTGACCTCTTCTACAGCTCATTGAAAATATCCCTTTTCACAGCATGTTTACACAGTGACTATTTGGCTGTTAAGCAAATACAGTATTTAACAGGCCCAGAGTGGTCTGTTACACAGGAGCCTGTAATAATCAGAAGGAGACCATGCCAGAATATTAAGAAATTAATACATGGCTTAGACAAGCAATGATCCTTGAAGAGAACAACAGTTTGTGGAAGATAAGACAAATGCCACTTGCCACAGTGACTCTAGGGGAAGATACAGGCTATGGTCTTCTCGGGAGCAAAAGCAGTTTTCCAGTGTCTTGAACAGCCAGCTGAGGTGGAACGCTGGGAAAATGAGTCCACCACTTGGTTGTTCCCCGGGTGGTCATCTCCCACATCGCTGGGGATGACACTGTGAGAGTTGCAGCAGCTGGCGTTTTCATGCCACCAAGCTCACTCCCAGTCTCTGTGGCACCCTGTCGATCTCTGTAGAAGCTCAAAGAGATCTGTGAGAGTCACATTTGTCATTTATTGTATACTTGCTCTGTGCTGGGTTCTATACTTAAGTGCTTTATGTCACTTTAAGTGATATAATGTTATATAATTCCAGGGGGAGGGGCATATATTTTTAATCTCCATTTTATAGAAATGGGAGTCCAGAGAGTATGAGTGACTTATCCAAGGCCATACAGTTTTTAAATAACATCAGTAAGACTCAAACACTGATTCTTCTTATTCCAAAGCCATTGAATTAGAACACTCACTCTACTGTGATCAGAGGAAGGTCATGTAGTTGTTGGAGAAGTAACTTTTTACAAGCAAGTCATCGTAGGGACACAAAAATGATAGTGAGATGAAGACTGTCACTTTGGTAATCTCCAAGGATTTATAAAACAACATGGATTTCCCAGATCTTTGCTGTTGCCGCAGTGTCTACAGAGCAGCAACAATGTGAGAGAGTATTTGATGATTTGAGGTGTTTGATTTCTAAACTTACTCCTAGTATGATGCACATCTCACATGAAAGAGTGTAAATTTATAACACAATATGATATATAACTGCATTCTAATTCTAGACATATCCTAAAGGGGGGGATAGTAACACATAAATTCTCCCAGGTATGACACCCTTCTGTGAATTCATTCAGACCCTTGACTTTATCCTGTCAATGAGGGTATGGATGAGTGAAGAGACACAGAACTGGTTTCCCAAATAAAGCTCCAAAAGGGAGTCTGGAGAGGGATAGAAAAAGGCAATCTGGAGCTTAGTGGGGACAGAGAGAGCAGATTTGGTGCAGCTGTGATGATGAATCGCTTGGAGCTGTGGAGAGGAAAAGAAGATCCTTTAGACTTTAGTGTGTCATAATTGTCTAAGCTTTTTCAAAACATTTTTTTTAAAGATGCAGCAGTTTTAGGATTTGCCCATGAGACATCCAGAATTATTTGGATTATTTTGAAAATGCTCCACTCACTTATGTAGAGCTTTTTACAGTTTAGAAAGCTTTCTCTCACTTGATCCTCACAATAACACCATGATGCAAGGAGGAGAGATATAATCAAACTCATTTCACAGATGAATTCATGGAGGTTTACAGAGTTTTCTGCAACCACATAGCTTTTAAAAGCCAGGCTAGCACAAGAACCTAGATTCCCTGGATCTTCTGTCCATGGGCTCCTCTGAAGGCCACCTTTAGGAAAACCAGAACAAAGGATAAGGCATATTGGGTCAATCTAATGCTCACCCCATCAAATACTTCATTTCAACTTTTCAGAGCCAGAAATGTTTCATAAAGGAGTGTGGCAGCTGCCTCTGTTAACATCAAACGTTGGGAATTCATCCAAATACCCTAACCTCTCTTTAGCAACCAGCAAAAGATTAGGCATTCACAATTTTTTCCAAACCCTTATTGAACCTATTTGCATTTCTTGACTTGTTCAACTCTTGGGGAGTAACAAGTTCCACATGTTTACCACCTGCTGTGTGAAGGAGTACTTCCTTTGGTTATTATTCGAAATGACTGCTTTCCAGACTTAAGTGCACCCCTTCCCTACCCCCTTCCCACCCGGTTATGGTCCCCAGGATGCAATGTCTGTCTGGCTCACAGCCCCTGGCCCGCATACTTCTGCTGCTGTGGAGGTGAGCTTGATGATCCTACCTACATTATCACAGCATGAGGAAGCATGGGATTGCTTTCAGGGTACAAATGCTGCCTATTTGCTGGAAAATAATTAGAATGTGGATTCTCCCACAAATGCCCTGACAGCTTAAAAAAGTAAAGCAAAGATTGCCATTATAACACACTGGTCTTTTCCTGTGACTATGTCCTTTTGAAAACCTTCCCCGTCTCAAGGAATTTCACACTAATCCAAATGAAATTACTACAAAATCATACTTGCGTGAATGTGCTATTCCGGCTTGAATCCTTTCTAGTGACTGACCTTTCTAATGTGAACATGTTCATGTGGTTAAGATTGATGAGTCAATTATTTTTATACAAGCGATCCCTCACATAGGCTGTTTTCCTTGACTCGACTATGTTAATTAATAAAAAGCACTCCATCCTCCTTCTATTGGAGTTTGTGGTTAATCAGATGCAATTATCAACAACGCCATGGTGAATGTCTATGTGCTCAGGCAACACTAATGAAAATAGGATATATTTGGCTAGAAAGAGAAGCACTTAAAAGTTCCTCTTTGGTGAGTGATTCCAAAAGGAAATAAGGCTATGGATCTTGGAAGGCAGAAGCTGCCATTATAAATATAGTTGTGCTTTTAATTAAATAAATACTGAAACAAATGTGATTGAATATGAGATAATCCATTCATGGGGATATTATTTCATGTCATGCTTTAATTAATGCTTCCTGGGGCTTGGCTGGGCTCTTGCTGGTTGAAGAGTAGAGCGTGTAAGCATATCCACCATAAATACACAAAGGCTCGCACGCTATCCGTCTACCTGCACCAGAGCTCTGCAATGATGGCATCAGTTTTGGGATAAAATAAACAAAATGAAGCCTCAACATTACAGAGAAATGTAAGGAACAATTGTTTACATTGTCAGTGGTTTCCTTGTTCTATTGAAGTCTGCAGAGGAGGGAATCACATAAAGCAGCTTGCTTTTTGATGGGCATATTCTAAGTAGGTAGAACATTAGTAATCTTCCTTACTATTGTTGGCAATGTTCCCTTAAACAGGGTCTCTCTTAGTACTCCTCATATCTAATTTAGTTATTATATTATTTCTCAGAGACACAGCTCTTTTATGAAGTTAAGTTTAAGCTTGTGGACAGTTTTCATTTTTTGGATGAGGTGGTTAAGACAAGAGTTTCAAGACCCCCATGTAGTTGCAGATACAACGCCATTAAAAAAAGAAAACAAGTTGAATGGATGACCTCCTGGATTTGGGGGTTTTAGGAAAGACAGATGAATTTAGTGATTGGTCAGTTTATCTTAGTTGAGGTTGAAATACTATAAATTTTAAAATATTACATGTTTTTCAGACCTTCCATATTTGTAGATATTGAAATGTTATTTTCAATAGTGGCATTTCTACAAGGTCATCTCTATCATACAAAATAAGTGGCTGCCCCAAATTTGTCTCCCTGCCTACTGCCATTGAAATTATTTTCACTGAGAACCACGATTCATTGCCCAGGTAGAGCTAAGGCCTGCACTCATCTGGAAACAAGACCTTTAATTCATTCTGAGGTGTAAATGACAGCTACTAAAACCTTTCCTTGTTGTGCTTCATTGTGAGAAGCGAGAAAAGAGAAGAAGGATGCTGAGACGTTTAAGAGGAGTTGGGGAAGCTGATGACAAACCTTGTGAACTTTATTAGACTTGTTCATTATATCTCCAGAGAGGGCGGGAATACCAAAGATGATGGAAAGTTCCTGTTGACTTCACTTACTCAACAGGCGCTCACAGAGGACCTATTTGTAGCCTGGGAGTGTGCCAAAATCTTGGAGCGATTGTGTATAATACAATAAAGTATTATTGGTGAAGTTCTTGCTGTCAAGGAGCTTACAGTTAATTGGAGTGGGTGGGATGGACCTACAGCCAAATGGCGGCAGTGAGAAGGAAAGCTGGTTTCACATGGGGCAGGGGCACAGTGTTCCCGCCAGTCCGTACCAGCCCCTGAGAGCTGACTGTGCACGTCTTCCCAGCTATGTGCTCAGTGCTACCATGTTGTGAGCTTGAAATCAGCCACGGGGAGAGTGTTTGTATTATGGAAATTGGCAAACACTACCTATTAGGGCTTTTCTGTCCCCCAAGCACCAGTTATTAGACACTTGCTAATATATAACTGCTTGGGGCTGAGGAGGGGCTGTATAAGAAGAGATGTTATAGAGAATGGGGCTATTGGGCTGAATTTTGTAATTAGCATAACACCTATTATTGGGTTTTTAGGAGAAGGATTTTAGGTTTTGGATGAGGATAGGGTGAGAATTTTTTCTGAGGGTATCAGGAAAAGTGGGATTTGTATCAGATATTGTTCTGATATTATAAACTTCAGCCAATGTTTTAATCATCTATTGCTCTCTGAGGTCAGATTCTGGGTTTTATTTATTTTTGTATGTAAACAACCTGACACGTGATGAACAGATAAATAAGTGTGTTCTGTGAAAATGAGTAAATGTTGATGTTTTTCAAGCCTCCTCAATCACCTATCTGAATGGGGGTCAGCAATTCATTATATGCCAACCACTGTGCTGGGCAATTGACATGTATTATATGTACATTTTATAGAAGAAGAAACTAAGGCTTGGGAAGTGCAAGAAATCTGCTCAAGGTCAGAGAACTCATAGCAGTAGAAGCCATATTCAAATGACTTTGATTCCAAACCCCACATCTGTCAGCTTCTCCATACTTTCTTGGAGGAGAGAGAGGTGGGTGGGATGTTACGCATGGATGAGGAGTAGAGACACCATATACTTTGGGAGTGAGAGATTATGAGGAGCTGTGGATGTGAAGTTGATGGTGTTTAGCTTGAAAATCACTGGTTTAGGTGATAGTAGATTCTATTAGATCTTTTGATGACATTCACATCAGCACCCTGGTTGATCTATCATAACCTTTCTATTGACTCCTAATCTGAAATACACTTTGAGATATTTAAATAGTATAGCAGAAGGCTAAAAAATGAAGTTTGATTTTTTTTCCTATCCCACCCTTAATTCAGTTACAAAGAAAAAAAAATCTTTCAGGGTCAGCTTCTGTGGCTCAGTGGGTAGGGCGCTTGCCCCATATACTGAGGATGGTGGGTTTGAACCCGGCCCCAGCCAACCTGCAACAAAAAAATAGCCAGGCATTGTGGCAGGCGCCTGTGGTCCCAGCTACTTGGGAGTCTAAGGCAAGAGAATTGCTTAAGCCCAAGAACTGGAGGTTGCTTGAGTTGTGACGCCACGGCACTCTACTGAGGGTGACAAAGTGAGACTCTGTCTCTAAAAAAAAAAAAAAATTTCAGATCAAAACATTTTATTTGCCTACCTGCAGAAAAGATGTCAAACAGATTGTTTGGAAGTAATTTCAGATTTGGTACACTTGAGCACTGCATTGAAAGACCAGACCCAAAAAGTATGGAGTATGGGATTATCTGCTCCAAAAGGGAATAAGGTCACCCCCCTCTTATCTATAGTTTTGCTACCTGAGATTTAAGAAACTCATGATGAAGTGCAGTCCAAATAATTAAATGGAAAATTCCAAAAGTAAACAATTCACAAATTTCAAATTACACATCGTTTTGAATAGTGTGATAAAATCTCTGTGCCCTGCTCTGTCCCACCCAGGGTGTGAATCATCCCTCTGCCCAGCATATATACACCACCCAGCTGTTGTTACTCTGGAACCATCGTGGTTATCACATTGATTGTTGTGGTACTGCAGTGCTCGCTTTCAAGTAATCCTTATTTTACTTTATAATGGTCCCAAAGTCCAAGACTAGGAGTGCTGAAATATTGGTCTAGTGTATTATTAGTTGTTGTTATTAGTCTCGTACCATGCCTAATTTATAAATTAGACTGACATAGGGATATACATATAGCAAAAACATAGTGTACACAGAATTTGGTACTATCTGTGGTTTCAGGCATCCACTGGGTCTTGGAATGTATTTCCCGTGGGTAACGGGGATCGCTGTACACATTTTGGTAATTGAACAGCTTGCTTCATGCCACTTAGCCTTTATTATGACCTCTGCATACTACATCTTTTCCCCATTCTTCAGAGTAGGAGGCTAGATTTAACTCTTACTTCTTAAATCATAACTTGAAGTGATTTATCACTCATGTGTCCTGCATCCCAAATTCTCAACGTGGTGGAAAAGAATACAGAAGCGAATCTGTACGCAGCTGGATTTTTCAAGTGTGATATTAGGAGCTGGAGAAGGATTTGCATTTAGACATTGTCATTTGATGAACATCTGTAGGGGGAAGACCATGTGGGTAATTACTGGATAACCAGTAGTTAAAGGAGCAGCAATTAGATATCCTTATGTTACCCTGCACTAATAGAGTTCTTGGTTGGAAAAAACCAAAGCCTACTTTGGCCAGTTTAAGAGAAAGAGGGATTTCTTCAAAGGTAATGAGATAGAAAGCTCATGGACTCTGGGAAAATTGGGCAGTAGGATCAGGTAATAATCTGGGGGGGGGGGAGGCATGAATGAGGCACAGTTATGGGAGGATCTTACCAAAGGCATTTCGTCAGCTGGGGACTCCACTGCTGCTGACGGCACAGCCAGTGGGCCCTTACGTTGCTGGATTCTGTTTCTCTTAGATATTTGCTGCCCTGGTCCTGGGTCTTCTATTCACCATAGAGACTATGAAAAATCTCTGACTAATTTTACCTCCTTCCCTCAAAGACCCATCTGATTGTTTCTGCTGTCACTTGGTCGTACTCTGCCTTCTTGAGAGGAAGGGGGGAAGGGACTTTCTCAGACTTTCCCAGAAGAAAGTGAACTCTGTCTGCTACCAAATACAGGGTGTCCCAAAGGTGACCCCCTAAAGTCACCATACATAGAGAAAAGGGAAAGTGTAGCTAAATGTTCCTTAACTTACAAAATATTCCTGACAAAAGTTGACAAAATATTTACAAAATATTCTCTGTATGTTGGCAACCTCTTTGTAAAATTTTGTATGGTGACTTTTAGGGGCGACCTTTGGCATAGTCTGTAGAATGGGAGCTCGGATGCTGGGGAGCCCCAGAAGATGGAGGTTTCCTGTACATATCTTGGTTTTAGCACAGAAGTCTGCCTAAAAGAAGCTGAAATATCCTCATTTGTATGGAACACTGTTCAAATAAGGCATGCTGTTATCCTAGTGCCAATGAGTCTAATTACGACACATTTATTTCTCAAAGTCCATGGCCCTCCTGAACCCATTATTTACAAAAAGGAAATTTGTCCAGGCTCTGGGTTTTTCTGACTCAAGCAAGAATGCTCACACAGGCCAACTTCTTTCTCACTGTGTGGCTTTGCAATTCAGAAGATGTAAAAAGGTTTTCCCTGGCTTTCAGCCTCCCTATCTATTTTGATCATGGAGGTTAATAATGCTGAAAAGCACTCAGAGTATATAAGGCTGCTGAGGAAATGAGAGCTCTATGTTTTATGGCTGGGACATGACTGGTAATGTATCTGCCAGGAAAGTCGCCATTCAGATTGCAGCAATGAATATCGGATTCCATCAATTCTTAGCTATTTCTCCCTTCCCCCACCTAGCATGTCCCCTTGCTTCCCACATGGGAAAGGGGCATTTAGAACCAAGATCTGTGCACTCTGATAGCTTCTTCCTTTGCAGGACTCTGCCAGTGTTGGGCAGTGACTTACCACTCTGGTTGCACATTGGAATCACCTGGAAGCCTTAAAAAACTCTAATGCCCAGGTTGCTCCCTAAACCAATTAAATTAGAATCTCTGGGGAGGAATGCAGGTGTCAGCATTTTTATACAGCTACCCAGATGGTTCCAAGGTGCATGCAGGTTTGAGAATCACTGTGTAGCTCAAGCTGTTAAATTCTACATGAACCAGCCTTACTTCAGAACAAGCACCAAGCACCAGAAATGGACACCCTCCCCACTTCTTTTCAGCAGGATTGAAAGCAGTTCTAAAGTGAGTATTGTGCATTACAACCAATGGGCTTGAATTCTAGTTTTCTAGCCGGGTAGCAGTTTACTTTAGCACTCTGGCTTTCACCTTCCCCGCTTGTAGTAATTTCTGTTGCACAGTGCTGTTGAGAGGACTAAATGAACGATTTAATTTTAGTTGTTTAGTGTGGAACCTGGTATATAGTAAGAATTTAATACATCCTAGCCAGTCTTATTATAACTGCTCAGCATTTAGAGTTTTAAGAGCATTTTCATATTTACTGTTTCACTAGATTTTCAGCATAATCCTTTGCTATAAGCTAGTCTGGAACTTATCGCTCCATTTTAGAGATGAAGATACGGAGATCCAGGAGGTATATGAGTTCTTGTCTGTGCACAGAGAACTTCTCACCTGGATATTGTCCTGGCTAAGAGATAAGCAGTTGTGGCAGGAAGTTCCTTTTTTTTTCCACTGCTGTCTCATCCAGGCTTAGGGGCCCCTGATCTTCAACACACTCCTTGCTCCATGCTCAGAATCCAAACTGGAAGTGTCCACTGACACCAAGGGGATATCCAAACTATCAGGTTCCATTCAGCTCCCACTTTCCCAATTTTCCCTCCGGTTAAAATCTGCTTTTCAGTCATTCACACCTTAGTATGAATGTAGGTGGCTATAATGTTAAAATGCAAAGGTATCTAATCCATCTCATCATTTTGCAGGTGAGGAAGTCTAGGCCCAAAGAGAAAAATCACTAGCACAAGTGCACTCAGCTACTTAATGGCAGAGCTGGGGCAAAAGGCAATTATTTTGACTCTCACCTCCAACCCCCACAACCGGTGCACATTCCAAAGTTACTTTTCCCAGGGACACTGTCATTTGTCACCTCATCTCTAGTTGCAGATATTTCTCCATTTGAAGAAGTTTTTAGAGAATGATATATTAAGTTAGGGACTAAGATTTTTCTTAGTGTGTCTTAACCTTTTTAATTTCAAGAGGACACAGGTGAGCCGCGCATATTACTTCTGACTATCCACTGCTGCAGAACAAACCACCCCAAACCCAGAGCTTACAAATTCTCACCATCATCATCATCTATTTTTCTAATGAATGTGGGTGTTGGCTGAGTTCAGTGAGACAGTTCTTATCTGGAGTCCCTTATGTGGCTGCAGCCAGATGGTGGCTGGGGTTGGGCCATCTTCAGGCTTCTTCACTGTCATCTCTGGTGTTTGGATGAGGCACAGGGAGATTACCAGGACTGGAAGCTGGATCAGATAAGGCTCCTCAAAAGTCTCCCTTTCTCCTTTGCCATGATGGCCTCAAGGGAGTGGGACTATTTTCATAGAAGCTGAAGAATCCCAGAGTGATTGTCTCAGGGGAAACCATGCTACATGCCCCTTCCTAACCAGGCCTCAGATGTCACACAGCATTACTTCCCCTAGCATTACTTCAAAGGATGCAAGATGATACATATTGACATATTGACTAGCGTTCTATTTAGTGAGGCAGTCACAGGTTTGAGGGGAGGGCCATAGCTGTATTCTAGTGATGAAAGAATTGTCAAAGAACCTTCAGACATGTTTTAAACCACCAATTACCCTAAAAAGGTCTAACAGCCAATTTTTAAATTCACATTTTCTACATGCCTGGCTCTGTGATAAGGGCTTTTCCTTTCATTCTTCTTGGTAAGAGCTCAGAAATATGATTGTGAATGAAAGAGGATCATATTTACTTAACTTTTTAGACTAGAACTTGATGGAAGGTATAAAAAAATACAATATGATGGGGCTGGACATTAGTATATATAGAATATTTTGGATTTAATGTGCTCTGGGGGCAGAATTCCAGCTGCAAATTTTCTTTGGGGACCTAACTCAGTCAGGTGCCTTTGAAACTCAATGATGGTCTAATAATTTTATTTCTGTGCCTTTTCCCAGGGCTGTGTGAGAGATTTATCTCTTTCCTAGGCTTAATTTGTAGAGAAGAGACTGTCACAGTGAAGTTCCTGTGTATTGGGTTCTTAGCTTTGATATGTTGCAGTTGTTTAGTTTATTCAAGCAACAACAAATAGCAGTTGTTTAGTTTATTCAAGCAACTCCTTGACTTGACTCATGCTTCACTGTTAGTGGGTTTGTATAATTTAGGAGTTCAGGTCAGTAGAAAGCAGTTGTATTCCACCTTGAAAAATGGGACAGGGATAGGAATAAACCTTGGAAGTTAAATGGTATTTTGAGCCTGAATCAGTGGCTGTTACTATTCCGGGAGGTATGTGTGGACATGTGTGTGTCTTATAGTCTTTATAAGCTTAAGAGAGGAAAGTAGAAATTAGAAAATTTGAGGGTTGTCAGCTTTCACAGAGTAACTAAAAGCTTTGCCTTCAGAATTAGTCAATGCTGCATGAGCTTATTAGCTATAACTTGAATAAGTTACATAACTTCTCTGACACTTAAATTTCCTCATCTGTAAATAGGGCTCATAATAACATTTAGCTTATAACATGTCATAAAGGATTAAATGAATTAAAATACATTAAATATTTCATCCAGTATGTGGTCAATGCTAAATAAATGTTAGTGGAAGCAAGCAATTGGTCAATCAATCAACTAATCCTTCCATCAGTCAGGAAGTGAAGCTCTGTATCCAGACATCTGGTAACCAGTCCCTGTGCTTCCACTCACATAGTTGTGTGAACTCTGTGATGTCAAATTAGCCTAACTCTCCATGCGTTTCTCCATCCATGGGATGGTAAAAATGAATCCTTGCCCAAGATTAACTTTTACTTCCCTTCTTCTTAAATGTCTCTTAAAAAGAGAGAAGTTAGGGTAAATTAGTCCTGCAAGAGGAAGGAAAACTCAAGAAGTTCTGAGATTATTTAAAAACAAATCCCATAACTTTAAAATGAACAGAGACTAATACTTGTGTTGTATATAGTTAGTTTCCTTTAATTTGATCTTTCATTTATGCAGCTAAGAAGCACACAATATACTATTCTAAAAAATTCGCACTTTGTGAAAGGATGCAAGATGATACATATTGACATTACTGGTCATTCTCTGCAAAACAACAGATCTGTTTTGTTTGCTCTGTGGGAATGCTCCTCGGGCTGTGTCTATGCAAATAGTGGACAACATTCTATGGGATCAACTGCAAAACGTAATGTCTTTTGTACCAGCTTACATGCCAATAACATCAAAGAGTCATGAAGTATGGGAAAAAAGAGAAGCTTTTGAGTGAATTGCATGCTGCTTCTAGAAAGTTTATTTTCAGGGGGTAGTTGGGAATCAGGGCATACATGATTTAGGGGAAACATCTTGGAGTTATTTCCCACTGACCTCGTATCCTGGCATTGTACTTCCTGGCTGTGGGGATTAGACTAAGATACTTCTCTGCAACTCAGTGTGTCCCCTTTAGAATAGAATCGTAAGAGCTATTGCTTGATTTAGATTAGAAGATCCTTTTAAAATGTTTAGTCATGTTTCTGGTACATAGACAGCCGTAAACATTTGGCTAACTTTTAATATTTTTATAATATTCGTTGTTTCCTAGAACAAAATCAGAACAAAGAGGGAGGACTCTAACATTTACTGGCCATCTTTTAGGTGTCAAGGAGGCCGGAGATGCCATCGCTGTGTTATTGGGTGTGGGTCTAAGCATCACAGGCATCTGTGCTTGCTTAGGGGTATATGCTTGAAAGAGAAATGGACAGATATGACCTTGAAGAATCTCCTGAATCAAACCTGGTCATAAAAACCTTTGTGCTGTTGAGACTAAACGTGAGCTTTGGTGTCTGAAAGTTTCCAAGAAACAGTAAATAGGAGAGTTTCATATTCTTTATTGTTTCCCTTAAAAAGGGAACAAATTGATACATAAATGGGAAAAAATGTTTTCTTTACAAGCTATGCACTAAATATTTCAGCCTATACTTTATATGTGCTGGTTAGAAAGGGGGTCAAAGAAGTAAGATGGTTGAAATTTACATAAGTAATTAATTGTTTTAGGATTTTCAAAGCATGTGAAACAGGAAGAAGGAAGCTTTTGCCCAGAATTCAAGGAAATCTCCACTGTTAAGTTATAGTCACTGCCTTCTGAATTGTTGAGGAGTTTTTTCTCCTTATTTTTATTTTTGTTTTATCACTCAAGTTAATAATGGTATTTAGATATCACATAGCCAAACATTGAAACATTTATCTCTGGGTAAAAAACATTTAGAAAGATGTATTCAGTATATCTAATATTGAAATAGAAAAAAGATTTAATGTAAAAACTAAATCCTTTATATTAGCATTGAAATAGAGAAAAGATCTAATTTGAAAAAGAAATAACCTTTATATTAATTAACTGATAAAAAAAGAATTCAAAAAGTTTGTTTAAGGTCAACATAATCAGTAATTTGTGCACTCCAGGTTTTTTTTTCTTTTTTTAGAGATGGGATCTTGCTATATTGTCTAGGCTGGTCTTGAACACCTGGGCTCAACGGATCCTCTCATGGAAGCCTCCCAACTTGATGTGGTTACACATCACCACAACTGGCTTAGACTCCAGATTTAAACTTGGCAGATGCAACCCTAAAGCCCAAGTCTTTTGTTACTTAATTGAATAATGTAGATTGAATGAAGTTAGAAAAAAATGCAACTCATCTACCTGCCATGTGTTGATTCCATTCCAAATCCAACTAATGATTTTATTGAATCAACTGGTTATGGTGATAATGTAAACTCAACAAAAAAATGCTCCCCTCTATTTGAGATTAGACAGCCTAGCAAGAAGTTAGTAGAATCTCCTTTCTCCAGAATGCTCTAAAAATAGGGCAGATACTTTGTTTCTACCTGCTTTGTCATTGACCTTTAAGGAGGCAGAAAAAATAGCCTCTTGCAATTTCTTCCTTGTCTGTTTCTACAATATGATTATATTGCAAAAGGCATTTCTTTCCATCATTAAGCAAAATCGGAGAGTAACTCAGTACATAAAACAGTGAGCATCATTGAAGGGAGTCAATAGTAGTAATTACCATTTGTACTACGTAGAATTCTTTTGAAAGCTTCCAGAGCTCCTTCACACATATTTTCACTTATGTCACACTTGAGGAGAAGGATGGATGGGTATTATTATTGTTTACTTTACTTTTCATGTGAAGAAATAGAGCCTCAGAATGTAAAGAGTATTACAACTCCAAAGCTGCAGCCCTCTACCTAAGACTTGCTGCTCAAAGCATGAGCTAAGAGTGTGGGGCGATTATCAGGAGCTTGTCAGAAATGTGGAACCTCCGATCTCACCCCTGGCCCACTGAATCCAAATCCAAAGCTTAGCATGACTATCACGTAATTCCAATATACAGTCTTCTCTGAAGAGTGTTAATTCTTAGGTGACACTGTGTCCTGTATTAGTAGTATCATTTTAACCTGAAAGCCCAAGGCTGACCATGAGCGAGTGTTTGGTAGTCTTCCAAATCAGCGGTGCCCCTTCCCCTTTTAGGTAAATAGGAACTGACTTGCTTGCAGGCATAAAGCTATCTTGTTTTTATTTTCTCCTGTTGGTGTCTTTGAATAGTGAGTGTTTTGGGGAGTCTAAAATGACTATGTTGGGGTAAGATGGCAGAGGTAGCTCAGACCGCAGTACTAAGCCAGGTGGAAAGGGAGCCCAGCCCTCGGGAATGGTCTGGCAAAGCATGTGTTAGGTACTACAGTATCCACAGCTAGGATTATCTAAGCACCTTCTGGTTTCAAAGCGGTAATTTCTGGCTCACTTCGAGACAGGATGTGCTGAGGCCAGATGCCCTGCATGAGGGAACCCTTTCCAAACAGTATGTGTCTGGCTAGCATCATTCAACCCCAGTAAGGGCCCAAGAGAGCTGGAGCAGGCTTTTCCTGCCCAAAGTCTGGGCTTTCTCTTCTTTAAAGAGCCAGCTGTGCATCTTGCAAATGCATGCTTTCCAGAATGCCTTCCGCAGTTACACAGCACCCTCCTCCTCCAAAGAAGAGTCAGAGGCCTGCTGGCACCCTGGCTGGGCGGCACACTGTCCTTGCCCTGGTGCCTCTCCAACTGCTACCAGCTGATCCTGGTGACTGAGGAAGAGCACGTTTTCCAACAGTTTTGCCCTCCTGTAAAAACAAGGAATTTACGAGCATGCCGGTATGAAAAGGGGGCCTGGGGAATCATTACTGAAAGCATAAAAGACTAATTTCCCCCATAAAGTGGCAGCAATAAATGTCCTGTAAATATGGGCCTCCAATGACTACTTCTTCAAAAGCATATTTCCCCCCAATCTGTAGCGTCTATTTCATATTAAACAAAGTAAATAACACAGACTCCGGGTCTATTCACACGTACCTAAAGTGAAGCAGTGTGCACTAAGGGAGGCGAGGGAGAACAGCCAAGGAGAACCCAGCTCCAGCTGCCCCGTCGGGAGGGAGGGAGGGAGGAAAGAGCAGCAGGGATCGGGCGGGGCTGGCGCAGGACCAGCCAAGGAGGCTGTGGGTGTGTGGAAGCCCAGGAAATGAGCCATGGGGAGATGGAGGCTTTATGCTTCTGAAGCTTCAGGAACCTGGGATGATTCTTCTTCTGATCACCCAAAATCAGGGAAAATGACATTTTCATATCTATTATATTTACAAAGATGAAGCCCACATTTGGATGTTAACTCTGCAAATTCTCCCCCACCCGCCTCTAATTTGTGAATGTGGAAAAGCATTTGAAATTGGGAGAATTCTTGAAAACGTTTACATTTTCAGTTCCTTTTGCATGCTCAGCAGACAAATGAGCAGATGCTGGGTTTTTAGGATGTCAGCCAGGAGGGATGGTCTTTGCTTTTCTGAGATGCAGAGAGACTGTGGCAGTCCAGGCAGCAGGTCCATGGGGAGGGGGACGTGGTACGTGAAATACATCCCTGGGTAGGCTGGAGTGGGAATGGAATCCATGCCAGTTGATGCCTAGGGAGAAGGAAGGCACATGTTCTTTCATTGTCATAAGAGAATCTCTATCAGCAGCAATGACAGTTTCAGGGAGAGAGAGAGAGAGAGAGAGAGCGCGAGCGTGCTGGGGCAGGTAGAAAGTTATGCATCATTTATCTATAATGTACTAATAAACCTATGAATATTGTTTTCTGAGAGTATGACTATCGTGTTGACTAAGGAGTTCCACGCTGGGAAGATGGGGGAACTAGGCTCTGTATGAAAGGGTTGATGGGGAGGTAGAGGACAGATAAGAGACTTTTGCTGCAGTGCTCTTGCTGCTGGTGTCATATCTATGTCACCTGGCTAAAAAGCTCAGAGAGACCCAGGGGTGGGTGGGGAGGGGAAAAGCAGCAAAGACTTTGCATCTTGGAGCCAAATACTCTGGATTCAAATTTCAGCTCCACCTTAGCTGACCTTGGGAAAGGGAGACCTTTAGAAAGATTTACGCATGCCTTGGATTCTCGTTTGTAAAGTAGGGGATAATAACAGGGTTGGGGTGAGAATTAAAAGAGTTAATACTTGTAAATGACTTAACGACAGTGCCTGGCACACAGCAGCTTCATATGTTGTTGAAGTTGGCTTCATATATGTGTTGGCTACTAAGTTGTAATGAATTATGTAAGTTTCCCCACTTTACTTGCTCTGCACCACACGAAGGAGAGTATCTGTTATATTGAACGGGCTGTATTCTTTTCCCACATGCATTTTGGAGGCATTCCTGACGCCAGATTGTGTTTATATGTTTTACCAATGAAAAGCACTCAGTTTTCAGATGAACTCTGTGACTGCTATATGATTCTGGAAAATTTGCTTCTCCCACCCAGATCCCATCATACTGTGCACTTCAGGGAGTGACCTCATTTGATATGACCGATGATTAGACGTGTTCTGGTTTGTGGCATTCCTGGTGATTGGGCTTATATTCCGATGCCTGAACTGTGAGCGCTTCTATGTGTGCATTTTTCTAGTGTTTAAACCGTGATGGCCCGCCTTGCTGAGGTGCCATGATTCCCGACACAGTTTTTCAGCAGCTGTGAAGCCTGTCACCCCACCCTGCAGGATTCATAGTAGGAACATGACTCTGTGTCCTCATTATCAGTCACCCTCTTTTTCCTTTTCTTCCTTCCTGAGTTCAACACCCCTCTGGCACCCCTAGCACTGGAAGCTTCCGGGTCTCCTTCAGTTTTTGCCAGGAGCGGTGTCTGAGAGTCTGTCTTGGTGAGTCCTGACTGGAATCAGAGATGCTGGGAAGTGAGGGCGGCACCAGGTGTTGCCTGGCCTGGTGTCTGGGCAGGCTGACTCTGGGGAAAACTACCTTGTTTTCAGAACTGCCATACCCACATTTGGGTCTGGATGATGGATGCAAGGGACAAGCCACTGACTTCTGAATCCTGGGCAACAGGAGCTGGGGACTATTTGTATACAATGCTCCTCCATCAACAGGTCAAATGATCAAACAATCCAATGTCTGTCACAAGTGTCTCAAACTGTCCTTTGGATTATAGGGGATCAAAACAAAGGGACTCACTCAGCTACAAGATTTACATTCTTTTTATTAAGAATGAAAAATAATTAGAAAAATCAAGTTTTGAATTGCTAATCATGGTCATAAGAGTAACAGGTATGACAATAGGCACTTGAAAATGGGGCAAGGATTTGTGGCTTCAAAGACAAAGTGAGATTTGAAAGGTAAAGTAGGGTTAGGCAGGGAAACTTGGGCAGTAAAAAGAGAACTTTCTGGATGGACAGTGGAATGTGGGGTATGAAGCGTGTTGGCCAGGATGGATCAGGTGGGCTGCAGGAAAGAGAAAGAGTATTTCTCTGTTTCCAATCATATTTACATGCAATATCTGATTTAAAATAGAATCGGTTAGGTTGGAGATATCAGAGCTTTGCTAAACGAAGATCACAGATCTTGAAAAGGTAGGCAGTACCATCTGTCTACTCCCAAATGGAGTCGGGCGATCAGTTTGTCTGACTCTTTTCTCTGAATTCATGGATTCTTTACCTGAAAGAACCAGTCCTGTTTGAACTATTATTTAGGTATCTGGGATCCCAGGCTCAGTTTGCGGGCTCTATGGCTCAGTTTCCCTTTCATGTAATAACCAAGCCTTCTCTTGATTGGTGTCAGCTACCCACCCTGTAGGTCTGATGAGTGCCCAGGTAGAGAACGCAGAATGTCTGTACCAATGCTCTTTTACTTGCTTAAAAAGAATATAGTCCCATCTGTTTATAAATGATTGCAAGAAATTCACACTATTCATTAGCTGGGAAGATGTACTTGCTAAAATAGTGGGGTCTCTTTTTCTTTAAAAAAGTGCATGTATTAGTTTGACTTCATGCTTTATTATTAGCCATCATTTTTGAGTGCTGTCACCCACCCCCAGGACCTTCAGCAGAGCTGATGCTGGCCTCGATTCAGATTACATTAGTGTAAATTTAGGTTTTCCATTGCCTGCTGCTTAATAATAATCTGTGGTTTTTGTCCTCATAGTATCATTAGCACCTTCTTCCTCCAGGTGCTAACAAGGGGCTGCAGAAAGCCCCCAAGCCTATAGCAATTTACACCTATTGACTCTCCTGCAGCTAATTCATCTTCATGATCTGTCAAATTCTTCACTCAACTTCTTAGCTTTCTCACCATTCTTGTAGAGTTGGCCTGTCCAGAGTCAATTGATTTTAGAGCCTTATAATAAGGTTGGGGAGGCAAGGGACTTTGCAGATCATTTCATTGATATCCTCTTATTTTCCAAATGAAAAAGTGAAGGTCAGAGAGGTTGCACGATCAGTTGGTAAGTCACACAGGAAAGTGGAGGAAGAGCTGGGCCTAGACCCCAATTCCCTCTAATTCTCTCTTGACATTCCCTTATTGACCTGACTGTACTTTGTGATCAAGTAGGCACTCCCATGGCCCACGTGGACGTGTGGTCTCATGGTGGAACTTTATGAAGTCACAGCACTGAGGGACAGTCTCTGAGTTGTACAGTCATGTCTTAATGTAACTGAAAAAAATGGGCACAATGTAAGGGTATGCAGCACACCCCCTGGGTGAAGCGCTCAGCTACAACTTGAACTTTACCTCACAAAATGCAAACAATGTAACCTAATCCTTTGTATCCTTATATTAATCTGAAATTAAAAAGGAAAAGATTATAGACATTTTTATAACATAAATGTGTTATCCCTGAAAGGCTGCTTATTTATTAAATTTCTTTGAGGTATATTAATTCCTTACCATAATGGGTCAAATAATCTCTTTTTGCTTTCTCTTCCCTTTTCTCTGCATCTGCTTAGCCATCCATCCTGCCAAGCATTGCCTCTTGAAAGTGTTTCTCAAATCCTTTTCCCAGTATCTGCTCTAAAATCTCTCCTCTGTTTCTGATCCCATGACTACGACAGCTTCTTAGCTGGTATCTCTGTGCTCTGCACTCTTGACCCCTGTAAATCTGTCATCCACATTCATTCCAGGGTAATGGTCTACAACTAAACCTGTTCTTCCTCAGCATATCTTATAGGTAAGGACTCCTCACTTAGAGAGTGGTCTCCAAACTGGGCTACACTTAGACTTTCCAATGGGTACCTTGGCATGGATAGATTTTAAGGAACTTACACTCTGATCTTCAACACCTAAATGAGCCAGGAATTACAAGTCTTCTCCCTTTTACAAAAGACAGGTAGGCTTTTTACTCATTCTAGGTCTTTGTACATTGCCCTGTGGTGTAAAAACCTCAGAATACCAAATGAAGACATGAATTGAAACACTGGTATATAGAGAATCTTTCTTTAATGCTTACTCACTATACCTTGATCCCATTCAGCTTCCTGTTTTTCCAGGTGAGGGCAAACTTGGATTTGGCTTGTGTTGGGACGTTTTGAATTCAGAACAGATAGTTTTAAAGGTTCTGAGTCTTAGCCATAATTGGCATGTTTTGGGTGACCATCGTATTTTTAAGATAATTGTATAAAAACTAAGGATAAAATATTTTACATAATTTCTCTTAGTGTGCTTTGCGAACTAGGTAGGTAAAATCTATCAAATCATAAAATACAATATTTGTTTCATAAAGTCAATTCTTATCTTATTTCATTTTATAGAATGTTTAACTTTTCTATGTCTTTTGTCTAAAAGAAAAGTAAGCCTATAATGAAAAAAATTATAAATATTTATGAGGGATACATAGTTTTTTTCTTCTACATCTTTTTCATAATGAAAAAATTATAAACATATAGAAGTTAAAGAATTATACAGTGAACACCCATGTATGTATTTGCCTTCTCATATATCTATCCACCTAGCCATCCATCTAGGCATCCACAAATCTACTTTGTTTTGTGTGCAATTCAAGCAAGTTGCAGACATTAGGCACATAGTTTTCCAGTTCTTTGGAGGGGATAGGAGCAGAACATGTTTAAGACTCTGGACTTATAGAAGAAAGTGCAAATTCCATAGCCTGGCTTTCCAATGCCTCCATGGAGAACAGGACTGAGTCTTTGGCAGACAGTAGGTTTCATTGTGCTCTCTGTGTTTAGTTCTTGGCACTTGCTATATCCAGTGCTTCTGCAACATGAAAAATTCTCAGCACTGAGCTGATTAATGACTCTTTGTCATGATAGCACAGCCTGTTCTCTCTGCCAGGGAGTTCCCACCTGGCTCCCTGGCTCCCTTCTATCTATCCTTTAAGTCTCAGCCCAACGGGCACCTCCTGCATAGCAGAAGCTGAAAAATAAAATAAAAAGCTTGTTGAGGGGGTGGCACCTGTAGCTCAAGGAGTAGGGTGCCAGCCCCAAAGGCTGGAGATGGCAGGTTCAAACCTGGTCCCAGCCAAAAACTGAAAAAAAAAAAGCTTGTTGAATTCTACTGACTGTGGGATGGTAAAACTTCCTTGGATTGTGAGTTAGAAAACCTGGGAATAAAACTCTTTTCTCAGAATCCTCCTTAAACAAGTTTTTCCTTTTTGTTTTTTTGAGACAGAGTCTCAAGCTGTCGCCCTGGTTAGGGTGCTGTGGCATCACAGCTCACAGCAACCACCACTTCTTGGGCTTAAGTGATTCTCTTGCCTCAGCTCCCTAGTAGCTGGGACTACAGGTTCTTGCCACAATGCCTGGCTATATATATATATATTTTTGGTTGTAGTTATCATCATTGTTATTTGGCAGGCCTGGGCTGGATTCAAATCCACCAGTTCCAGTGTATGTGGCTGGTGGCCTAGCTGCTTGAGCTATAGGCACCAAGCCAACAAATTTTTTCTTTACCATCCTGTTATCAAAAAAGAGCCCTCTATGGCCTGAATTCATTGTGACTTATTTTTGTATATAATTATATGTATATATAATTTAACAATAAATAACAAATATATTTATAAAATAATACGTTTATGTTCAGTAATATAAATGAATACATATATTCCAGATCTTTTTAGGGAATGGAAGCCACAGTCATATTCCTTTTCTAACACCAACTATGTAGCTTTATAAAAATCATTTAAGCTTTCTGGATCCTGGTTTGCCTATTTGTTAAGTGGAGGTGGAAACACCTAGTTTACCTGTCTAAATGTTTTCTCGAGGATGAAGTATATATGAAATAATGTTTTCCAAGTCTATCCAACCAAATCTGAACCAAAAATAAAACCCAGATTCATTAAAAAAAAAAAAAGAAAGAAAGAATGTTTTCAAGTGCTTTGGAGACAGGAAGTGTTGGATGGTGTAAGGTATTCCTGGAGTTGACAGGCAGGAAGAAGGCATCGCTGGTGCAGGTTCCACGGTTTGTTTATCAGCTGTGTCCTAGGGCTGCTCACACTCCCCCTCCTTTCCCTCTAAATTCTCCTACACCGTGGCTCCCTTTTGTGCAAGCTCAGTGCCAAGTGAATCCTGTGTGAGAGTCTGACAAATCCCTGACCCAACAGGCAGATGACATTGAAGAGCCCATAGAGAGTTCTGGAGAGGACTCTGAGCAGAACCAAATATGAGCCTCAGTGGGAAGTTTTATAAGGAGCCTTGACCGCATTGTTCTTTGTGTAAAGCCTGAGGGCAATGAATCATCTCTAGGAGTCCACATTGGTGCCTATTTCCCTGCCAGAACAATGCAAAGATACAGGACCTCCTGGGGTCACCTAGGATTCCCTCAGCACAAGTAACAGAAACCTGTAGCAGCTAGCCAAAGTGGTAAAGACATTTATTTTCTCAAAAGTATGAAGTGGAGAAGGCAGACCTTCCGGGCTGTGTAGTTCTGTCGTGCCATGGTGATGACCAGCCTTCTTCCATTTTCCTACTCTGCCACATGGTACCAACAGCTCTGGGTACCACATTTAGATCAGGCTATGTCCAGAGAGAGAAGACAAAAACAACATTAGTTTCTTACTTGCGTTCATTTGTAAGATCAAGAAAATCTTTTCTCGAAGTCTTTCAGCATCATTGGCCAAAATGGTTTCACAAGCTCATTCCTGAACAAACCACTGGTGGGGGGAGGTATAAAGCTGCCATGATAGGCTTGGACCAGTCAGGATTCTCCCTGGTGGAGCAGGATGGGGCTAGTCTGTCTTACAGCTCAAGGTCATACTCAGGGCAGCCACTAGAATGAAGTAGAAGAAAAGTGATGGAAGTTGGAAAAGTAACCAATAGCATCTGCTAAACTCCTACCATTTACATTAGCTTAGTTAATGTAAAGAAAACTGGGAAGACACAAAGTAAGATGGTGCGAAAAACTGTTGCAAGCACGGTTTGTGGATTATTTTTTCTCCCTCCCTTCTCTCCTTCCCTCCTTCTTCTTTTTTCCTTGTGGCTGGGCATTTCAAACAATTATTACTGCTTTTGTTACTAAATTACTAACCTCTGCAAATTCCATCTACTTACATGATCCTTTCATATTATCATCTTAAAATATTTCTCCTTCAGTTTCTCTCTCAGATCTTCTCTCAAAATCAGTCTCTTGTCTCCTCTGCATTTCCACACTGTGATTTGGCGCCCCTGATGTAGAGTTCCTTCCACAAAGCTATTCCTGTAGCTTTGCACGAGGGAATCTACGTAGGCATTTGTTTTCCCAATAGTGAGCAAACAGAGCTCGGGGTTTGTTATCCATCCTCACTTCAGTTCACTGCGGACTTTTTCAGTGTTTCAAATATAGGATGCATAATTCCTTTGAAAAAAGAGGCTTATTTCTATGGCCAGGAGCAGATGTGGTGAGCAAGTTTCTATTCTCTTTTGAGTGAACTTAACCATGACATTGGTTCCTTCACTTCTAGATGTTTAAGTAAAAAATTTTTTCAATTAGGCTGGGCATGGTGGCTGATGCCTGTAATCCTAGCACTCCAGGGGGCCGAAGTGGGTAGAATGCCTGAGCTCAGGAGTTGAAGACCAGCCTGAGCAACAGTGAGAGCCTGTCTCTAAAAAGTTATGTTGGGTGTTTGTAGTCCCAGGTACTTGGGAGGTTGAGGCAAGAGAATTGCTTGAGCCCAAGAGTTTGAGCTTGCTGTGAGCTAACACCATGGGGGTGTCACTGGGGGTGACAAAGTGAGACTCTGTCTCAAAAAAAAAAAATAAATTGTTTTTTTTCAATTAGCCTATAATCCTTCTAAAGATTACCACCCTATCACCTAAAAAAATTAAAAGGCTCTGTCATTTTCTTGGCCTAAAGGGAAGTTATTTGCTTTTAGTCCTTTGAACATTGGGTTTCAACCAGATTCCTTGGTGGAATTCCCATCCTTTACAATAGTCCCCTCTAGTGTGGCTATGGCCTCCAGCTGCTGAAAGAGTTCTCCTTGAGATGATAACTACTGTGTTCTTTGGTTTGGAGGCTGAGCTGCTTTGAGAAGACTGTACACTGACATTGTCCTGGGATATAGGTCGGAGTAGCTAGTGGGAACCATATAGGACTCGGCTGTCTTAACTCCAGAAGGCAACACTACACTTGTAGAAAAGATTTATTTCTATTTGTTTTAGCCACTTTTGTCTTCAGAATTCTTCATGTAGTAACTTGCAATCATCTGACACATGAATGTCTTTTACCAGGAATACTGTGAGAGTTTTGAGATACACAAAAATTAAGAAACAAAACTGTTTTGATTACTATATATTCTCAAAATAATCACCATGACATTCTCTGCGCTTACGAATTCTTGTCAACCACTTTTGGAAGTGCTCTTTCAAATAATTTTCTTCAAGTGCTATAAACTTACTTTCTTAGGTGTGAATAGCTTCTTCAAGAATGGGGAAGCTTCTCCTTCACATGCTATTTTTTTACTATAGGGATCAGGAAATAATTACATGGGCTACAATGCTCAAGGCCAGGACTGTAGGGTGGATGAGTCATAAGTTTAGCCTCTGTGGACCCCAGGAACTGACTGGTGATGTTGGTTGTGTGAGTGAACGCATTGTTGTGGGACAAGATGGTCCCCCACATTCTTGTCTTTGGCCACCGTTCCTGAAACTTCCCGAACACTTCTGGTAGGCATACTGTTTGCCACTGAGCAGTTAACAGTCCTTTGTCTCTCCAGATAGTTGGGACATGACTTCTTTTGGAGAAGGAAGTTATCACCACTTTCTTTCTGACACTTTGTGGCCACTTCATTTTTGTTGGTGGATTTTCATTGGGAAAACTCCATGCTTTTGACTGATGCTCATTTACTGGATCAAACTGGTAAATCCAGGTTTTATCATCAGTAAGGATGTCAGAAATGCATGTAGACTTGCCTCCATGGATCTGACCAGCATTTCTTCACACCATCCAACATGGATGCACTTGTATTCATCTATCAAAGTGTGAGGCACCCATCAGTATGAAACTTTCCTGACTTGAAGGTAAGAATCATGTAGGATTTTGGACACCAGTGATCCACTGTTGGTTCAGTGTCCTTAATGCTACTCAGTTGTTTTCAAAACACTTTTTCCCACAACAGCAATGTTTTTCTCAGTCACTGTGGTCGCTGGACTCCCACTTCTCTCTTTGTCTTTCAGTGAAGTTTAGCTTCTTCTAAATTCTTGAAACCACCAAAAACTTGTGGCATGGGAAAAAGTAAGGTTCCCCAAAGCACAATGCAAATGTTCAAGGCTTTGAGACTTGTTCAACCCACTTTTAAAATCCTAGAAAAAATCATCACACCAAAGTGCTCTCTTCCCAGCTCCATGGCTGATGCTGACTGAGTGTTGGGTGGGCAGAAAGAAATAACACCCTTCTGGTAATATGGATAAGGGGAGCCAGTTGAAACATGCATGGGTGAATCAGAAAGAATGTCACTGTCGACTGTATTTCTTGGATGTGAAGTAACTGACCATAATGTAGTCTGTCTCAAAACTTTTGTAGTGAACTCCATATTATTGAATACTTAGTTTTGTGATGTGTTAAAAGAGTATTTATCATGGGATCCTAGGGGATCAGAGTTCTTTAAACCAATATATTCTCTTTTTCATCCTAAAAGTTGGTAAGTGGCTATTGACTCTAAAATGAGGAAGGGAAAGTAATTCACCAAGTGACCTCGTTCTATCCTTGGCTGCCAGCAGTGTAGATCATATAAGAAATGAGGCAGTGGCTAGAAGAAGCGGAGGAGATAAGGAGAGGAATGTGTTTCTGGTGCTTTAACATAATGTGTCCTGCATGGAAACAGTGCTAGAAATAGTGGTTAGGCTCAAAGTTTAACCCAGAAAAATTTTCTTAAACCATAAAGTGCCTAAAGTCTCAAAGTACCCTAAACAGTAGAATCTTTGTCACTTGACCACACAGGGACTGTACAAACTAGTCAGCATATGGAGGTGGTCAACATAAAGAACTAGGCCTTAGTACATGTGGCGCATGTTTGGTCTATGAAAATTAGGTCAACTTAAGGAGGTGGTCAATGTTGAGAGGTGATCAACTTTGGAGGTGCTACTGTGTATAGATCTGTAGTTATGAAATAATTTTGTGTTTATATCTTATTTGACTTTTAAATTTTATTTTTTATTGTTTGGGATTCATTGAGGGTACAAAGAATTAGGTTACATTGATTGCATTTGTTGCCCAGCTTATTTGTCTTAATAATTCTGTATGCTATGCTCTTTTCTCTTCCTTCCCCATGTGTCTCTCTTTTCTCTTCCTTCCCCAGCGTGTCTTGTCTCATGTCTCTCTCTCTCTCTCCCCACCTCTCCCCCTCCCTCCCTACCTTCTCTCCCTTCTCTCTTTCTCCTCTCTTCCCCCATTTCTCTCTCTCTCTCCTTTCCCTTAATGCTGCTCTGCAGCTTCCCTGCTAATAAAGACTTTTGGTACAAAAAAAATAATAATAATTCTGTATGCTAGTATTACTATCCCCACCTTACAGATGAGGACCCTCCCTAGCTCACAGCATCCAGCACATAGTAAATGCTTAATATATATTTGTTGAATGAGTGAGTGATCAGTAGAGACAGAATGCTCTGTATCACATGTGTTGTAGTGAACCTGGGCCTTGAATGCTATTCTTTGGAATCTTGGGTCCAGTCCAAGATTTTTTTGTCTTTTTATCTCAGTATTTTTCCCATTTGAGTGTTGGTGGAGAGTCAGTAAATCAACTATATCTGGGGACATACAATAAATTTGCCCAGTGAGAAGTATCTTAAAGTGTTTGTGGTTTATTGATTAAAAGAAAAAAACCTTTTCCCACTAAATAAAAGAAGTCATGTTTGTTGGAGAAAGGAACTCAAACCATGCAAATTTTTATAAAGTGATCACAGGGTTAACCACCATTTATAGTTTCTGTGCACATCTGGGTTTTATTTTAAACATTCATGTGAATTTATCCTTCCATTCCATAAATTCATACATAAGCTATATTTAAAATGACTTATTAAGTGCAATGGACTCCAGGAAGACACATTACGTATATCCTATGAGTGTGGCCTTCCCCGTGTACTGTGGCTTATCCTTGTGGTTACAATGAATATCTCAGTGTATCTTTGTTTGGGCTGTGGAAGGGGAATGTGAGCTCACATGAGGCTCTTTTATAAGGGCACATATCACATTCATGAGGACCCCACCCTCATGACGCAATGTCTTCTGAAGGCCTTACCTTTTAATATTATTGCATTGGTGATTAAGTTTCAAAATGTGAAATGTAGGGAGAAGCAAACATTCCAACCATAGCACCTAGTTAGAGAACAATGGTGTCTTGCCACAGCTCCTACTTCTCAAGACAGTGTAGATAATGAGGACTGGTCTGGAACTCACCATAACAAACACCACTGTTTCCATGGGGAAACATATGCTTGGTTCTCAAGAAATGAATATTTAGAACACTAGCTTGAGAATAACTGTGTCTCTGTAAGATTTTTGCTAAACTTAGAAAGGTTTAGTTTTTACCTCAAACTGTCTATGAATCACAGACTCCATGAGTAAGCTATAAAATTTCTACTTTTCCTACCTGTATCCTATTGACCGTACCTGGAGACACTGAGAGAGTTAAGTATTAATATATTGGTGGTGCCCTATGTTGGTTGCCACAACGTGTCAGGCTCGTGATATATAAGTAATATGTCATCACCACAAGCAGTGATTTTTTTGATCAAACCTCTCCTTTGAATCAGCTTTGGTGGTTCCACCTTCATCTTCTTCTGCCTATCACTGTCTGTGTTGAAAAACCAAAGAGAGCAGTAGGACTCACACTTTGAGAGAGCAGTAGGACTCACATTTTGTTGTCTTCAGTCACACTTATGTGACCAGAATAATGAGCCTAAGCTCTGAATCGGGAGAAGGTAACAATAGACCCCCTTTATCCTCACCTTGCTTCTATGTACTTGGCGCATGGATCAGCTTCTGAGGATAGAAAGTAAATGTCCTCACCCTTTCTTCTTTCTCCTCCATCACCCCTCAACTCTGGCCTCCTGGAGAGAGGAAATATCTCTAATTTATATTTTGAAAGGTGAAAGGAGGGAAACAAGGGATCAATTCAGTGAGAAATACACTGAGAAATGTCCCTTTATTTCTAGATCAGGAAGACAAGCATTGTACCCAGTGACATAATTTGGGATAATCTCCTCGTTTGATTATTTGCCTACACATGTCAGGAAATGGTTCTTTGTCTAGTCATTGTCTCCCTACTGTATTAGGCTCATCACCCAGGCATGAGTTGGATGTTTAAAAAGCAGCACATGGACTAGGTCAATGATAATACAGCTCTTCCAAAAATATACACATGTCCAATATGGTGTCTTTGTATTGGGAGCCAGGAAAATGAACTCTACTCTCAGGAGAAACAAAAGGGAGAAAGAACCAACACCATGGTTATAATTCACTTTCACCTTCACTGCTCTTGTGCATGCTAGTTTCTGGTAAATACTTTTCCTTCTCTGCACTGTCTTGGTACTTACTTCATTAAGAAAAGCTAGTACATGTGGAAATTGTGGCCCTGTGATCAGGGAACTATAATTTCCTTTCATCTGTTTTACCATTTGAAGTGGAGAGAGTTTTACCATTTAAAGTAAGATGTCATGGACAAGCATGAGAAAGTGTTTAATTAGTGTAAGGACCTCCCATTAGTAAGGGAAAGAATGACCTGTGTACACTGAAAGAGGCTATCTGGAATACAGTGAAATCTGCTAACCAAGCTGGGCTTGGAAATTACTGCCATTATCCCTGCTGCAACTGAGAAGAGAAGAATCAAGGGACGAGAACTAACATTGATAGAGCACCTGCTATGTGTGAGGCATTGGATTTACTTACTGTTGCAGCATTTACATCTTTAACTCACCCTTGAGGGAAGTATTTTTTCTTTTTCTAGATTAGGACACTGGGGCTCAGATCAGTTCACTGACTTGCCCAATGTCACATAGCATGGAATGGGGTTGAGTGGAGCTGACCTTTGATCCCAGGTTCGACTGACTGGTTCCCATTATATGTATACTACATAAAAGGCAAGGAATTAATTTTAGCATTTATAATAAATATAGGTTAAATTTTATGTAATATAATTAAAAAATTCAGAAGAGGATCCATACTCCCAAATAACTTCTTTACCCAGTCCAAAATTCTACCATTGGAAATTTGTTCCTTTGGATTAAATGTTGACTGTTTAAAATATCTGGAAGAAAATATGCTTATTAAGTCCCTGATATCTTAGGTTTTGATGCCCAGTCCTCTTCTAAAATGAGAGTAAATTTCATATCCTCCAGATCTTGAGAAATCTGCTACTGGGTAGAGATGGGAATAGTCAGGGTAGGGTGGTAGTAGTGAGAATAGAACTGACCAGTGGTGAGCAAGGGAAGGGACCAGACACATGCCACTTTCAGTAGCTATTGAAAGTGTCAATAAACCAACAAGAAACGTGCAAATAATAGCCACTAAATGCTTCAAGTTGCCAGGAGCTCTGAGTGAGCCCAGACCTCAAGGAAGTTTCTGAAGTGCTGCAGAAGAGGAGGGAGTGTGAGTACCACTGGCAGCTCAGGCTTTGTGTGTGTTGGGGGGACACAGAGGTTAAGGATGAACTTGTCCTCTCTCTCTGAGCCCCTTTATGAATTTCCATATCTGTCTGTGTCTCCAGCTGCTTCCCATTCCACCTTGCAGCCTGGAATCTTAGACATTTAAAATTTTTTTTTCCTGTTTTATCACTCATCATCTTCCCCTATACGCCCCCCACACACACATGTGCACACACACGCACACATACACTCATCCTTCTTTACCAAGGACACTTCAAGATCTTCCATGATCTTGCATGATCAATTGTGAATGGCTTTCTTCAGATTTTCCCATAAATACTTAACACTAATGTCTGTAGGTGGCACTCTTAGCTCTGATCACAGCGCTCCCAGCAGGAATTTAACCAGGCTGAGGAGAAAGTGCAGACGGATGCTGAAGTTGGCTGGTGGGCTCTAGGACAGGGAGCCCAAAGAATCCCCTTGGCACCTCGAAGGAGTGCCACGGACTCACAGGTGTCCCCTCAGGTTCACCCTCTTCACTCATTTTCCAGCCTTTTCTTCACCCTGTGACCACCTCACTCTAGATCTCTGAAGAGTCAGCAGTTGTATGTGCTTGTGGTTTTGATCTGGGGGCTATCGCATTAGGTTACCCCATGGTGAAAATCCTGGTATCCCAGGGCTCTGCCCTGTGATTCTGGTTCCCCAAGGAGATCCTGTAGCAGGGGCATGACCCCCTGGAAACACCTTGAGTAAGAAAACTGAAAAGCACTATTGTTATGAATTTATATCCTTAACACTGTGGGCCGCTTACTTAGAGCAGTTTCTGAAGCCAAATCTTTGGGTGCTAGCTCCTTACCTCTCCTTTTACCTCCCACTAACAAATGAATAAAAAGCATCAAGAAACTTCAGGAAAAAAGAGAAAGGAGAAAACTTTCAGCTGCATTAGAAGCAAGGAATGCTATCAATGTTCTGACAAGGACTGGGATATTTTTGTGTTGACAGAAGCACAGGGGGGAGCTGCTGGTGGTACCCCTTTAGAAGGAGGACTTGCAGTCACCAGGGGCATTGAAACCAGATGTTTTTCCTTGCTGTAGCATTAACCCCTGTTTGGGGGCATAGCTTAACTTCTGCCCAGGCCAGAATAGACTCACTGGTGAGAATAGACTTGTTACTTTGTGGAAAGAAAGACCATCCCAGTAAAAAAATGAATAAAATGAAACCTAAACAATATAGAGTTTATTGGGAACTGATGACAACAGATGCAACTTAAACACTCAACTCTGCTTCTTTGGGCTTAGAAAGCCTGAAATTGTAATAGTTTATAAATTACTAGCAGCCCACAGCCCTAATCTAGAGAAAGTGATCAAAAGGTTGAGCCATACGGGATAATGGGTAAGGGTTTTACTGGGAGTTCAAGTCCAAATAGAAAAAAAAATTATTTTCCATATATTATAGTCTTCTGATTTCCTTATTTCTATTTATGCTACCAGAAAGGCTAAATTTCCTGCATCCTCTTTAATTTTCATCATTTATATCCAATCACACAAACACACACATCTTTGCATTCTTCTCTACCACCACTCTAGCTCTGCCCTTTATCAGATGGCCTTCCCATCTCAAATATCATTTTCTGCCAGTTCCTGGCACTAACCACTATGAGACTCAGGGTCTGATTAGGTTACTTAATTCCTCATGAATCTTTGGTGGCCACTTACTAGACAATAAAGACCAAACTCCTTACTCAAAGACTGTATGCCCACTGAGGGAGGAACCATATGAAATTCACATTTTATTTTCCTTTACAGTGCCTAGGGCTCTAAAATATTTACTGACTTGAATTTAAATGAACAGAATACAAGGTCTTTGATCTTGTCTCATAATGTGGTGTTTTAGTTTCTACCCCCTGGAGAAGATGTGGTCTGTGGCTCACCCTAGAAGGTCACCTGTAAGCTCGGTGGACACTTGACAGATGTACTTGAGAGTGCCTGTGTGTTTCTTTGCATGAGGGTTTTCTCTAGGTCAAGGGGTGTGCTTAGCTGGAAGTGTCTTGGCACTGACCCCCAGGAAGCAGCAATCTCAACCAAAGACAGATAGGAGTTGATGGCTAACAACCCCAGCTTCCTTGTCCCTCATGTGCTTTAGGAAGCCTTTCAGTGGGTCCCCGGTGGGGATGTGTTCCATTTGCTGACAATAGCAACCCACCCAATAGCTCCTCCTTCATTGGCTCTCTTTCTCCTGGATGATTTCACCCCTACCTTTCCTAGGTTTCCTGGAATCACTCCAAAATAAGTTATATGAACTCAAATTCTTGTCTCAGGTCTCCTTTTAGGAAAACTCAATTTTCCCTACATAACCCTAACCACATACGTGGGGCTATACACTGTCCTCTGAACAAATCCTATACTCTTTTACCTCTGCCTGAGTTGATCCCTTTGCCTGGAATGCTTTTCCTGCCTGTGTCTGGATCTAAACTCCATTTGTCTTTAAGGACCTCCCAATTCATACTTCTCTTAAGATGTAAAGTATATTCTCCCTTGAATGTGATTTTAATGCATTTGCTATATTTCTGCTACTACTCTCCAAACTCCTTGGGAGTATGTTGTCTTCATCTTCACGTTCATCATAGTGCCTGGCGCCTGCAGGTACTCAGTACATGAATGTTGTCTAATATTTAGGCTGCTGATCAGGGATGGGAGTCATTCATTCTCCATGTGTCTGGTTCCTCACTGCCTAACACATCGAAGATAAAGCATTTCTAATTCCAATGACACTAATGGATCGAGGTGTGATTTTCCTTCAGTTTGTTTAAGGATTCCAAACATTACTGAATGACTCTGCTTGGTGATTCCAAAAGCAGAACAGCAGGGTCTGATTATTTTTTCAGGCTTGGAACCAAGTTTTTGCAGCACCTTCTGTGGTGCCCACAGCCCCTTTTGTTATGGCTGGAGCTGACCTGTAGCAAATGTATTTTTAGTGATCTCAGAGCACATTACAACCTCATCTTTCAACCACAATTACTTTTCACCATGCTGGGTGAACCAGAGCGATTACTGAGGATATTATGGAGGGAAAGCTAAGCAGGGTTACATAGATAGAACATGTGTGGGCTGTGTATGGCCCTCGAAGGACCAAACAGCACAATATTGTCCGTCTTTCTAAATCCTAGGTTTTGCTGAGATGGCCCAAGGATTATGTACCAACACTATTGGGCTGCAATATTCCTCAGCTGGGTCCTTGACTTTCAGCCTGGGCTACATTCATAAGAGATGGTTGATTGGTAGGCAAATTGTCAGACCTCAGTCGCTAATTCTTGACAGGGTCCCAAATTCCTTAAGCTGAGCATGCGTCCTGAGTTTGAACCTGTGACAGACTGTCTCTAGGGTGGTGTCTTCCCTGTAAGGACTCTCAGGCTGTGTGAGTGTGTTTGTTAGTCCAATATGGTATATGACCCTAAAGACTCTTGAGACATGAGAGGATTATAGTTCTACTTCTCCTTAGAAGCAGTAAGATGATGTCTGTAGTGACTTTTGTCCACACATCTATATACCAGGGCTCAGTCAAACAGAGTTTCATTTCAAGTTTCCCTTGATCATTTCTTTTTATTTTCACTGTTGCTCACATTGCTATACTTCTTAGGAAGTGAAAATTTGATTCCCAGCAGGAACCAAAATTCTTAGAGAGAGGACTTCTCTCTCTCTCTTCCACCTATGATTGGGACCATATAACCAAAAGGTAGTCTGTGTTTCAGAATCATGGATCTTTCCCTTCCTGGAATATTTAGGGTTCAATTTATAACAGTAACTGGATTGTAGTATATGCAACTTATGTCTTGAATAAATGTTGCTTGCTAGGTGTGATAATCCGTTTTAATTGTAACCTCACCTGACTCCATTGAACTCACTTCTAGTTTATTTCTCTTGTAGACTCAGGCTTCCCCAGGAATTTTCTGGCTACTTTAATGATGATTAGTAGTCTTGACCAGATATTAAAGTCCTTAGCTCCATGGACTCATCCAAATTTCCAACTTGGTCCAAAAGTAAAAATGTTCCTCTCCTGCAGGGTGGGCTTGAAGCAGATGCCCACTCACTGTGGGAAGAGGGAGGTTCCAGCCTTTTCCCTCTTCTCTCTTACCCTGCTCTCAAACCGTCTTTCTTCTGTCCCCCATCTTGCTAACCTCTGTTTCTGATCTCTCCTGGATTAGCAATGTAGGGCTGGGAAGTGTGGAGAGAGATAAGAATAGAAAAGTTCCTACTTGATCAAGACCTTTGTGGGTTGGTGCATATTCTTTGATCTTGGTAGGTTTTAAAAGTGGATTTTTTTTGAAATTTATTTTTGAGACAGAGTTTCACTCTGTTGCCCAGGCTAGAGTGCCATGGCCTCAGCCTAGCTCACAGCACCCTCAAACTCCTGAGTTCAAGGAATATTCCTGCCTCAGCTTGCTAAGTAGCTGGGGCTACAAGTGCCTACCACAATGCCTGGCTAATTTTTCTATTTTTAGTAGAGACGAGGTCTTATTCTTGCTCAGGCTGGTCTCAAACTCTTGAGCTTGAGGATCTCCTGCCTTTGCCTCCCAGAGTGCTGGGATTACAGGCATGAACCACTACACCAGCCATGACTGGCTTTTGGTTATTTCCTATATCAGCCAGGCTGGCTAAGTAGTTGTGTTGCAGTAACAGGTGATCCCCCCCCCCCCATTACATTGCTTATAGCAAAAGAGCTCATTCCTCACTAACACTACATCTCCCTCAGAGTTAGCTGTGTTCTGCTTCCCAACATCTCCACCCCAGGGCCCAGGTGACAGTGCATTCTCTCTGAAATATTGTTGTGGCACTGACAAAAAAAAGCACTTACTGATTTTCAAAGTTTCTGCTTGAGCATAGTCTATGATTTCACTGGCCAGAGAAAACTATAGGGACAAGCCTGATGTCAGTGAGACTGAATGTAATTCTCCACATTTCCAGGAAAGATCAGTACACATTCGTGAACAATCACATAATCTATCATACGTTTTTGAAAATTTCTACCTTGATCCGATACCTCACTTTGGAAATGTAATTCCAAGCTATTACATTCTGAGGCTTCAGTGAAATTCCCACTTTAACATCCCATTATATATGTGTAGCTTCTATAAGTAACATATCATGGGGTCGTTAAGAGTTTGTATTCTGAAATTTCATTCAGTCACTTAACTAGTATAAGGCTTTGAGCAAGTTAATTAACTTGTTTGAACCCCTGTTTGTTTATTTGTGAAATGGGACTTACAATAATGCTTTTCTCATGGTTATTGTGAAGGTTATTATCAGAACACTAAAGGGGTTCATGCTCAGAAAATGCCAGCTCTGTTCTTATTACTTCGTGGGAGGGAGGGAGACAAAATCTTAACGACAGTTGACTATGATCTGAAGTCCTGAAAAATTTTGAAGTTATTACAGGATTAACCTTTCTTGAAAACCTCAAAGAAATCATCCCATACAGTCAAATAATTTACTCCTCCCCCACAAAAAACCCTGCCACATTCTGGCTATGAAGAAGTTTCAGGCTTTAACACTATCAGAGAAAAAAATGCTAACTTTTTCTTTCTTTTTTATTAAATCATAGCTGTGTACATTAATGTAATCATGGGGTGCAATGTGCTGGTTTCATATACAATCTGAAATATTTTCATCAAACTGGTTAACATAGCATTCATGACATTTTCTTAGTTAGTGTGTTAGACATTTGTATTCTGCATTTAATAAGTTTCACCTGTACCCTTCTAAGATGCACTATAGGAGTTGTCCCACAAATTACCCTCTCTCCATCCATCCTCCATCCATCCTCCCTCCCCTCCCTTGCCCCTTTCCTCATATTCTTATGCTATAATTGGGTTATAGCCTTCATATGAAAACTGTAGATTAGTTTCATAGTAGGGCTGAGTACATTGGATACTTTTTCGTCCATTGGTGAGATACTTTGCTAAGAAGAATATGTTCCAGCTCCATCCATGTAAACATGAAAGAGGTAAAGTCTCCAACTTTCTTTAAGGCTGCATAATATTCCATGGTGTACATATACCACAATTTATTAATATATTATAAATATTAAAATATTTAATGAATTCATGAATATATACCCATAGAGGAATTAAGGATCGAATGGCAGGTCAATTTTTAGATCTCTAAATATTCTCCAAACATCTTTCCAAAAGGAACATATTAGTTTGCATTCCTAGCAGCAATGTAGAAGTGTTCCCTTTTTTCCACATCCACGCCAACATCTCTGGTTTGGGGATTTTGTTATGTGGGCTAATCTTACTGGGGTTAGATGATATCTCAAAGTAGTTTTGATTTGAATTTCTCTGATGATTAAGGATGATGAGCATTTTTTCATGTGTCTGTAGATCATGCGCCTGTCTTCTTCAGACAAGTTTCTCTTCAGTATGTTCCATGGGCTGATGAGAAGAATGTGTATTCAGTTTTGTTGGGATGAAATGTTCTGTAGATGTCTGTTAAATCTAAATGTGGAATGGTTAAGTTTAAATCTAAAATTTCTTTGCTTAGCTTCTTATTAAAAATCTCTGACTACTATGGAGTTGGAGGAAATCAAGTTGCTCATGTCTGTTAGAGTTTTTCTTATAAATTGAGGCACATTCTGATTGGGTGCTTAAATATTAATAATTGAAATCTCATTATATTGAGTATTACTCTCAACAAATATGAAGTGTCCATCCTTATCCTCCCTTAATTTTGTTGATTTAAAGCCTTTTTTGTCTGCGAATAAGATTGCAACACCTTTTTTTCCTGCTTTCCATTTGCCTTGAATATAGATAACTATCCCTTCACCCTGAGTCTATATTTATTTTTTAAGGTAAGATGATATTCTTGTATGCAGCAGATATTTGGCCTGAGTTTTTATCTCCAGTCAGCTAACCTGTGCCTCTTTAGGGGACAATTCAAGCCATTCACATTTATTGACAATATTGATATGCCGAGTAGAATTTTGGGTATCAAGTTTTTCTAAAGTCCAGTGGACATTTTTACTTTTGCTACTGTGGAAGTTGAAATTTGATGAAAAGTTTTTGAGTGAGTTTACTTTTGTGGTGGAGGATTATGCTGGTCATTATGGAGGATAGGTTTGAGAATATCCTGGAGAGCTGGTTTAGTTATAGCAAATTTCTTCAACACGTGGATGTCATTAAAGTATTTAATTTCTCCATCATAAATGAAACTCAGTTTAGCTGGATACAGGATCTTGGGTTGAAATTTGTTTTGTTTTAGGAGATTATTCTCTTCTTGTTTGAAAGGTTTGATCAGAGAGATCTGCAGTTATTCTAATATTCTTCCCCTTGTAGGTAATGGATTTCTTGCATCTGGTTGCTTTCATAATTTTATCTGTCATGTTAACTTTAGTGAACTTAATTATGATGTGCCTGGGGGATGTCTTATTTGGGTTGAGTCATGCTGGGGTTCTGAAACTGTCTGATATCTGAATTTCAGAATCTCTTGGCATGTCTGGGAAGTTCTCTTTCATAATCTCATAAAGAAGAGACTCTGTGCCCTGTGATGTCACTTCATCAGTTTCAGGTATCCCTATAAGGCGAATATTGGTTTTCTTCAAGTTATCCCAGAGCTGTCTGACTGAATGATCTGTTTTTGCCTTCCATTTCTCTTCCTCTTTGTAGGTTTGGGGGTGTTCGAAAGCTTTGTCTTTGTTGTCAGAAATCCTTTCTTCTGCTTGCTCCATTCTGTTACTGAGGGATTCTACTGTGTTTCTCAGATCTTTAAGGGCTGCAATTTCTTGTCTCAATTTGTCAAAATCTTTGGTCATTTAGTCTTTGAATTCCTTGACTTCTTGAGACAATTTTTGAAATGTTCCCAGAATTTCTAAATCCAACTTTTCCTCTATTTTATTGATTTTGTTTGCAATCTAAATTCTGAATTCGATTTCTGACATCTCAGCCATATGTTTATGCATAGGATCGTCATTTGTGTCTGCCAAATTGTTCCTTGGGGGATTGATCTACTCTGGTTGTTCATGTTTCCAGACCTTTTCTGCTGATTCTGCTCCATGATTATTTTGTACCATTTGGCTAGTTGAGTAGATAAGGAGAAGTTGGGTTGGGGGTTCTAGGAGTAGTGATTGACCAGTCCTTTGCCCCAAAGCTGGGACTGGTGTCTTTACCTTTTCCCATAGAGTTTTGCCAAGGACCTGTACAGTGCAACTTCCTACAAAACTGGGGACCCTCTTGGTGTGGTGGGGTTAAGTGGCTCTGTCTTATTTACAGCTGGTCTCTGTCTTATCCTAGAGAATCAGTTAGTCTGTGTTGGAGTCTGAGCTGTGGAGAAATACCAGCAGTTAGTTCACCCTGCCCCCCTCAGGCAACAATTGGAAAAGGAAAATCAAACCTTCCCACTACTGCACACCCAGGGTACCACTTTGGAAAGTCCTTGGGTGATTGGCCCAGTTGAAGAGGTCCCAATAAATTGTCCCAGCCAGCACCAATCTCAAATAAAAGAGTTGAAAAATCTCTGGCAACTATATAGCAGGAGCCTGCTGGCAGCTCTAGTATAACTCATTCCAGTGTTCTGTGAGCTCAGAAGGTCCCTCCCAGCAAGTAAATTAGTCAGGGGAGATTGATGCCTCCTTCCCCAACTTGCCGCTCTGTCACACCCAAGTCTCTGGTAACCCTGCAGGGCTGTGATCCAGTTCCCTCCAATGAGCAGATACTCCAGAGGTTTGCACCTGTGGGGGTTACAGGGGGGTCTGTGGCTCCTCAGCCAGTCTGCTAGACTCTGTCACTGTTTGGCAGGGGGAGGTGAGGCCTGACAACCTGTGTACTTCATAGGGATTGGAGCGATTCACTCAGTTCCAGCCCTGTCCCTGACTGATGTTGCCGATAGAACAGAACAAGTTTGCAGAATTTTTCCCTTGTGGATCAGACGTTGAGCTGCAAATAGGTCTCACTCAGTCTGAGAGTTCCAGCCCTTTGTCTCAGCTTTCATCCCCTGAGGGCTAGGTGCATCTGAAGCAGAGTAAAGCTGTCTCTGCTGGGCTTTCTCAGCACAAGTATTCTAATCCCTATGCTCCGCCCCAGCTGGTACCGCCTCAGGCATACCCTTCACTTCCAAGTCTGCCCCTCTGCGGCAGGACCACTCTGTTGGGCTGCCACCTGAGAAGCCTCCTGGCTTCCCCTGGCCACCCCAAGAGACTGGGAGTGTCTCCTCAAAACATCCAGAGGAGGGCAAGCCCCACTACTGTTGTTTTGCCACTGCGGCTGCTGCTCCGTGCCTCAGGGGACCGCCTCTCCAGATTCAGTCTCCTCTCTGCTCACTTTCCTCTCACCACTCCCAATCCAGATAATTATCACAGATCAGCAACAGTCTGCACCCTGTCCTCAACCCTTGAGAAAATGTCCAAGAATCTGGGCTCCATTGGGGACAGAACTCCAGACCTCAGGGTGAGAGTGGAGGGGAGTGCCGGGAGTTCAAACTTGGAGGTAGAGAATATATACAGTTTTATGCTTGGCAGGAGAGTGCCATAGCACCCTAGGAGGGGAAGGAGGTCTGGTTTTTAGAGGGTCTCTCCTGTGGCGTAGAGTGGGAGGACATCAGAATTCTGCTCACTTATTTGTATGGAGGTATGGAGTATACTGCGAGCCATTCTCATGGGGGAGGGGACTCCCTTCTGCTTGGCGATGTGTTCTGTATCTTTTGTTTGTATCCTTGGGGTTGCAGGTTGCTCCAGCAGGGTTGATGTGAGTTCTTCGACCTTCTCTTTTGGCTCAGATCCAAACTATTGGCTTTCTTGCTAAATTTCTGTCCTTTAACTCTCCTTCTAGATGGGAGCCTCTGCAGAGAGCTGGCTACAGATCGCCATCTTGGCTCCTCGCCCCACAAGAAAAGAATTTAAAATAAATTGTATAAATGATGAATCTT